>CAJNJA010006433.1:0-16918 GCA_905231915.1 Symbiodinium necroappetens
CCCTAAGCCCCTTAACCCTAAACCTTTACCTACAGATTCGGATTTTCTGCCAGGCGACCCGCCTGCGCTGGAGGGACCTCAGACCATCGCTGAGGTCTATGCCAGGAGCTCGCTTTGGTTGCAGAGGGTTTAGCAGGTGTAGAGTAGGGTTTATAGGGTTAGGTGTAGTGTGGGGTGTGTAGGGCCTTAATAATTAGAACGGGATTTNNGGGGGGGGGGGGGGGTATATTGCGGTTGCTTTTAAATTCTTACAATTATCATCGCATTAGTTTTAGTAGCATAGCTAGTTTTGTTATTTATCAATCTTGTTAGTATTATGTTATCTGATACTGTAATGTGATAATGGTCAGAAAGGGATTGTATCATTCAGACTCCGCCAAGCATATTGTTTCAGGATGCTTGTTTTAGCGCATAGGGTCGTGCACTTGTTTAGAGTTTAAGATTTTATAAGCGGTTTAGGCATATATGCATAGCCCTGGTGTATAATGGGGTTTGAGGTTAGGGGTTTCGGGTGGAAGAACTCAAACAGCCGGGCGTCCGGTTTCCAGATCTGCCAACCCGGGAATCTTCCGGTTTAGTCGGACCTCGTTGTTAAAGGACCAAATGCTGCTATATCATGTGGTTCGCATAGCGGCCGCAACAGTAAGGGTGTAAAGGGTNNTGAGAGTTTCCGAAAAGAAGGGGTACCTTATTTTGGGGTCCTTATAAGGATCCTACTATTTAGGGTACTATGTTAGGGTCCCCTATTTTCGGAAGCCCCCTATGAGAAGGAGATGACTCGCAGGCAGGAGTTCATCGTGCTTTTGAGGGCCGGATGCTGCGGAAGCCACCAACCTGGAGCCCGCGCAAACATCAATAGAGTTGATGATATAAATCCTGCATTACCCAGAGTAAGAAATGTACCATAATTCCCATAGTTTAGGGCTCCTTAAGGTAATGCAGGATTTATATCATCAACAGTAGACCGTTGCAACCCTGCAAGTGCACGAAAGCCTTCAGAGTGATCCGGCTTCCGGGGTCCTTGGTGTTGGGGGTGCGTGACAAGTCGGATGCATGAGCAAACAATAGTGGGTAATAGGAGAGGAATCTGAGGGCAGTCCTTCCCTCACGGTCACCTCTGTAATTCTCAGCCTATATATCTAAGTGAATTCGATTGCAGATGTTGTGCAGATGTTGCGTGATGTTGCGGGAGCCTTACACACCCCAACTTCCTAGGTAGCCACATGGCCCAGCCTGACAATTAGTAATACTGTTCCTTCAGGGCCCATGTTACATATCTCTATCGCAACATACCCCTATTCTATTTATTGAGGCCCCTAAATTAAGCCCTAACTGCGCCGAGGCCCTGTGCAAGCAGCTGTCCGAGGCTTTTCTGCTGCCCATTAGTGAGGTCAAGGCTTGCACCTCGTCACAACATGTTGGGCTTCGTCAACCTTAAACCCTAAACAACCCTAAACCTAAACCAAAACAAGGGGTTGAGTATTCCACCCTACGCCCTGAACCCTAAGTCTAGGGCTTAAGGTGTATTGTGTTCTCGGAGTTCATGCATCCACGGATCAAGCTCTACCACCGGCTCTCGTGCAAATCCGATGCCAGCAAATCCTTCTCCAACGGCTGAAGCTAGTAAACGATGTGAATGACGCACAGCCATGCGCAGCCTATCCAGACGCATGCATGTAGTGCAGTGCTTTGGTCGTGTGCCTTGGAAGCGACATATTTTCGGACCTGATGGACCTGAGGCGGGCCCTAAACCCTGAACCCAGACAAATATATGTCATGCAAACCAGTGGCTACATGTTCGTGTCTGGGTAAGACTCCCAGAGATCCCAAAGCCAGCATCTTTGAACTCCGTGGTACATATGTTCAAGCTTGTTGCGTTCTTTATGGCTTAGTGCCATTCCGAACACTTAAACGTTTATTTATGCAGGATTTGAGAAAGCAATTGGTAAGGCTGAACCAGCGTGTCGCCGCATTTCATGGAACATACCAAAAATTTAGCATGAAAGACATGCTATCAGAGCAGCACCGATAGGCATAGCGACGACGCAGGAAGAAGCGGGCATGCGCGGTGAAAGGTTGGAGGCCTTCTACTTGAAAATCACAGCCCTCCCAACCGGCAGCTCGAGTTTGTAAAAGTTTGTATGTCTTCGGAACCAAATGGTCGTAGCTACCTTAACGACCAGGGGACTTAGTAAGTGGGGGTGCCGGAAAGGAATCCATGCACACCCCAACCCACACAGGGTGAAGGCTGTGGGTCAGGTCTACTTAGCCCTAAACCCTATACCTTCCTTGAAAGACCAAGACCATGCCGAGGCTACGAGGATTTCCGCGGTCTCGACATCGACGGCAACTTCGCACTGCCCCTCTCAGCGGAAGTTGGGCCTAGGGTCAAGCTTAGTTGATCTGAGGATGCTGATGGACGGTTTAAGTTACAGTTAAAGGTTTCCATAGTTTCGCTGCCGCGAGGAACCCCGCATGGGTTCTACACGGACCGGGAATTGGCATTCGCGTCCAGAGCCCGAAAAACATGAACATGTCGATGCAGGTAGTAAGAACCCCACTACGTCAGCAGGGCACCCCATTCAGGTACTTCCACAAGAGACCTTCCCTTAAAACCCAAACAGAACCTTTAAGACTACGCAATCTGGAGGGCCCGTACAATGGGACAGTGGGGCTTTGGCATACGCGGTTTTCAGAGTTTCTGCATTCAGGGAAGTATATAGGCTTGGCTTAGACATCTTGGAGTGGTTTTAGGGTTCCGGGAGAAAGGGTTTGTAGATGTTAGTATGGTTTTGGGGTGCCGGGAGGTTGTGCTGCGGACTGTGGTGACCTGCTCTTGAGACAGAGACACGCGCAGGGAGAATGAAGGTCACCGGAAAGCGAGGCGGAAGATAGTGACCCCGAAGCCCAAACTCAACCCCAAGTCGCCTTAGGGGGAAGTGCCTTTCAGCCTTCAACACTAATCCTGAAGCAATACGCAGGGGAAGCCCCTAGCCCCAGTAATGTTGAGTCGTTCTTTCCAAGGATCCCCCGCCGGTACTAGCTGAGCAAACCTCAGGGGTTAGATCCCAAACCCTAAACCCCAGACAGTTTAAGGCAACAAGATTCCCAATCAGAGCTGATTTAGGGTTTAGGTGAAAGAGCAAGGTCTGCTGAGGAGTTCGAGCTGGCAGTTCGGAAGCGGCCCGGCCAATCGAAGTTATAACTTGCAGGGTGGGAGTTTAGGCTTTTCCTTTTTTTTTCTTGGGAGGGGGGGGGGTGGAGCGGGGGAGGGGGGAGGGCATATAAATTCCACATCATCATTCAACCGTTCGCCTTTCGTGGGCTCTGGTGCTGAGGCCCCAAGATCAGGTTCTGATGTTCCGAATTGGGGCTCAGCCCTAAACCCTAGACCCTATAAGCCCTGAACTCTAAACCCTAAGCCCCAACCTCTAAACCCTAAACTAAACGGGTTTAGGGGTTTAGGGGGGTTTTCGGGTTTACAGGGACTGAGGGCCTCACATGCCTGGGCTCTTTGGATATCAGTGCCGGCACCAAGGTTCTCGGTAAAAAATCTCCCTGACATATAATTAGGGTAGTTTAGGGTTTAGGGTTTAGGGTAGTTATCTAAAATAGGGTCCCGTTTGAAGGGACCCCAATTTACCATTCAGGGGTTTAGGGCTTATAGGGCTTAGGGTTTGGGGCTTATAGGGTTTATAATTAAGGGGTTTAGGGTTTTGGGTTGAGAGCTTTGGCTTAGGGTTTAGGGCTTTGGTTTAGGGTTTATAAGGTTTGTGGGTTGAGGGTTTAGGCCTTTGGTTTAGGGCTTAGAGTTTTGATGTGAGTCTCCATTATACAGTGGTCCAAATCCAGAATGATCCCGCAATTACGAACTATACCTTGGTCTGGGGCTCTGGGGTATTTCACGTATATCTCAGGACCTCAACAATCCTAAGCGCCTTAGACAAAGCGCTAGAGCCATAACGCCCTAAACCCTCGAAGCCCTAAACGCCCAACATCGCCCAACCACAGAATAGGGTTTAGGGTTTAGGGCTTAGGGCTTACAAGGTTTAGGGCTTAGGGCTTAGAGGGTTTAGGGTTTAGGGGGTTATAGGGTTAGGTTTTACAACACCAACCACAATGCCAATGCACCCAAAAGCCCTGCAGCCCAACAAATCTTAACGCCATAAACCTCTAGCCCTAAGCCCAAACACCCTAAACCCTAAACCCTATGGCCTTGGATTCCGTTGTTTTGTGTGTGAAGCAGATACCTTCAGATGCTTCCTCGGATCGTCTTTGGGTCGAATATAGGGGCCTTAATCATAAGAATGGGGTTTTGGGGACCCACGATACTTTAACGATAGTCAGGAACCCTAAACCCTAAACCCTTGCGAGTGTGTGAGTCGAAACCCTAAACCCCCTAAACCCCCTAAACCCCCTAAACACCCTAAACCCTAAACCCTATGGGTAATTATTTTTGGTGCCCTACATTCTGGGCCTCGGGCGCCTGAAGGGTTCTGCTTCCGGGTGCTTTAAAAGAGCTCAGGTGCCCGGGGGTTTGTTTTTAAGGCGGGGGGTTTAGGATTTAGGGGGGGTTTTTCAGGTTTAGGGTTCAGGGTTTAGGGGGGGAGGGGGTTCAGGTTTAGGATTTAGGGGGGGTTTTCAGGTTTAGGGTTTAGAGTTTAGGGGGGGGTTTTCAGGTTTAGGGTTTAGGCCAGGGCTCAGGTTTTGGTGCCAGGGAGGCTTCTGTCAGGTGTGGGTTGGGACTACTTGTCGCTGGACCCTAAACCGCAAGCCCTTGTGCCATGCGAGCGGAAAAAGAGCCATTCCACATAAACGAACCCGACCCTTGGATCGAAGTCGCCAAGTTCAGAAAGCCAAAGAAACCTGCGCAAACACGTGGGAGACAGACTGCCCGAACCAGCTCCGAAGCCAATCTGTCAAGCATCCGAGAGTTTCTGGGTTTAGGGTTTGCAGTTTGGGGTTTGCAGTTTTTGCCGTCTGGGGTAGCCAAGTAACACCAGTCCACAGCCCCGTCGGCGCCTCGGTTCCTTGCGTATGCATAGCTTAGGTGCAAAGGGCTGGTATGGACAATAGCACTTAAAATGGGACTTTCCGAAAATTGGGGTACCTTATTTTGGGGTCCTTAAAATAAGGATCGTACTATTTGGGCTACTATATTATGGTCCCCTCTTTTCGGAAACCCCCAAATAGATTCGCAGGCCGTGAGACCTTTCTTTGAGTCAGGAATTGCCACTTGAAAGACGATGAGCCACTTCCAGCGAACCTGGCTGTGACGTGACAGAATCTTCCTGGAGCTTCTTTCACTTGCATTTCGTACCTTCCGGAATTAAGGTAATCCCGGAACCCAGCCCACAAAAAATACCCTAAACCCCAAAAACAGTCAGAGTGTGTATGTATATATATATATGTATGTATAGGTGTGTGTGTGTGTGCGTGTGTGACTTGTAGGGTCTCCGTAGAGCCCAAGACCTCCAACCCGCTGGGACCCTAGGATTCTTCTTTTGGGTAGGGCTTGAGGATTTAGGGTTTAAGGGTTGAGGGGTTAAGGCCTAGGGCTTATAGGGTTTGGGATGTAAGGGTTGAGGGGTTAGGGCCTATAGGGCTTATAGGGTTTAGGGTTTAGGGCTTATAGGGTTTAGGGTTTAGGGCTTCAAGGCTTTGAAACAGTTGAGGAAGAGTCATATTCACCCGTAGGTATGTGCAATACTATCTATCTAACACAGCATACATTTCAAACCTAAACTTCTGCAACTGGGCTGGAGGGGGCGCACGTGTACAAGGAGGATTTCTGCAAGCAAAAATCAGACTTTGGGCTCCTTGATTCCTGAGACTCCCGAATAGAGCAAGGAAGGCCAACACTGGTGGTCAAGCCGTGTTGGTTTCTTTGTATCTTCAGGCCCATCTGGCATTACTGGTACTGTAGCCCCCCGGTCTTTGGAGTTGGGCGAATCCGATGATTCGGATTCGAGGTCAAGTACGCGCAGATGGACAACGACGGCAACTGCAGCTTGCCAGAAGCCTTGTATTCGGCACCTCCTGGAAACTAGCACAAAGCGCAACTCAGCCCCAAGCTAGTCACTATGCTGTTATGATCTCTTATGGATTTATGGGTTTTGGGGTTAGCATATCAAGCAACAAAATGGCCTTCATGTTTAGAGTAGAGTAGCGGTTGGTGCTTTTTTTAAGGTGTATACACATAAGGATCGAGGTGGGGGTTATTGCTAACTGTTGCAACCCTTCTGTTGCCGGCTTCAGAATTCAGGGTTTCGGGGTTTGGGGCCAGGGGTTCATGTAGGGCCGCCTGGCATGCAGACGCAGTTGGAGCAGGTTAATAGGAGCCCTGAGTCTGTATCTAACATTGGAGCTCGTGGGGGGGGGGGGTCGGAAATCGTGCTTCGAGTGGTTTAGCCTGGCACCACGACAACTGGTAACAGATGGCATGTGCTTACATGCTTTGCAAGGAAAAACGTCTACCATGCAAGCTGCGCCCCGGTGTAGTACCCCAATAGTACCCGCATAGAAGCCCTTAATTTACAGATCCTCTATCTATCTATCTATCTATCTATCTATCTATCTATATATATATATATAAGGAACCCCAGGGACTTTTGGGGCTGAACGTGTCACCGCCCTGGCCAAGGCCTCGTTGACTTCAAGGAGTATGCGCTTCTGCTGGACTTCATGACCTCACCACCTCTGATTAGCTATTGCTGCTTCCCCGCTCCTCCTCCTCCTGCTCCTCCTCCTCCTCCTCCTCCTTCGCCTCTTTTTTAACAAGAACGTCTGCCTGTTCCTCCCACTACATGTTTTCGATCATCAAAGTACGTACTTCTGCCATGCCGACGGCGCGCTGCCCATGTTTTCGGTGCTTGTGTCGTGGCTATGTTGAATTCTTCGGCTGCGCCCTACGGAAGCGACTGGCCACAGTTGCTTCAGCAGTGTTTCGCCCTCCCCCATATGCACCTGTTCGTCAAACCCAGCTATCCCGTTGAACATACATCCGGTGATTACCCTTAAACCCTAAACTCTATAAACCCTAAACCCTCAAAGGCCCTAAACCCTAGCGTGCTTTTCAGCTCGAACGTCTTGGAGTGGGAGTTGTCCGTGAGAGTGTCTTGTTCCTTCTCCCTGGAAGCGCCATTGAATCTTGTAGAATCCTGAAGCCTTGAAAAGACCCCGCCCTTCCATGTCGTTACATGGGAACTGGAGCTCTGAACCTAAATAATATGACTTTGTGGAGGTAGCTCCTATTGGGACAAGCCCTAGACCCCTTGACCCTAACCCAGCTCCGATATTCCTGCTACCACCTGCTCCGGATTTTGGATTTAGGCTTGGGCTCTAAGGGTTTAGTTTTCAGGCTTTGTTTGGGGTCAGGGTGTGGGACGACATCCCATTAACCGTCGTGCTTGAATTCTTCAGGCCACGCCACAGGCAGCAAAGCCGCTGTGTAAAGATTGCTTCCAGAAGCGTGACGCAACAGAGCGGAGGACCCTTAACCCTAGCTTACCGCAACTTCTGCAGCATCTACCAGAAGCTGCGTGTTAAACCATCTGTTGGAGGGCTCTTAAGCCGAACTTACCTACCCACACCAAACCCTTAATCCGTAAACCCTGTCCTAAAAAGAACCCTGCGACAGCCAAAAAGCTTTCTTCCTCCCTCAACCTAAACCCTCCAACCCCACCTGCTGTTTAGGGTTAGGGTTAAAACCCCTTAAGCCCTGTACCCTGAGACCCCTGTAAGCGCGCAACAGCCCTATAAGCCCCAGGTGCGTTGGTGTCAGGGTGCCAGTTGGTCCGAGCATCTCTTAGTGCGCGACGAGCGAGACCCTCGTCTCACATTTAAAGCTTTCGGCGAAGATCGGGCTCAGGCTTTCGGATCGGAGGGTGGTGGGTTCAATTCAGGATATTACTTGAGATTCTTCGGCTGTAGCCTAAGAGGTTCCATCAAGTTCGGGCCTTAGAGACGGTCTACGTGTCTCTCAAGGCGGGCCAAGCCCTGACATGCGGCTAGAACTTAATCCGTTAAGGTCTATAGGCCTATAGGGTTCACCAAAAAGTGTTCAGGTTTCCGTCAGTTAAAGCCAATGAGATCTACTGCTTTATAAAAGAAGTATCGCTTCCGACATGCGAATCATGACACCCGCCTCGCCTGGAGGAGACCCAGTGTGAGTGCCGAAATGGTTAAACGCCCTTGACTCCAATCGCCTGCCTCCCTAAACCCCTAAGCCCCTAAACCCCTAAAGCCTTATAAACCCTTAACCCCTAAACCCCTAAACCCTAAACCGGAGTCGATTCAAACCATCCAGCGTGAAGCCCTGGAGCGTCAGCATCCAAAAGCCATAGCCCCTGGGTCCAGTTTTTGGGTTTAGGGTTTACGGACCTTTTGATTTAAGCAAAGACCGTTGTGAACCCTAGAACCCCTCACCGAAACCTGCGGCAATGATCTGAGGATCGGGAATCCCGGAAGCTATCCCGGAAGCTGGGCAGCCCACTTGCATTCAAGGACTTCTCGGAAATTTCCCTATGTACCAGGGTTCCAATAGTAAGCCCTCATGTTGGCTCGTAAAATCGCCAGGATTGGCCGTACTTAGCCTTGCGCATCTCGCCACGAGTGCGATGTCCTGCACGGGACTTGGCCGGGCGAGCTCAATTCAAGCCTGTGGAAAAAAGGCCCTCATATTAGGGTTTGGGCTCAATGTGTGTGTTTTTGCATGATTGCACCCTACCATCTAGGCCCTAAATCGTTGATGATGTAAAGCCCGAACCTTGAACCCTACGGACAAACCTGAAAAGTATACAGAGAGACATTGAGCTCTGTCCTTATTCATTGATTCATTTGTTGACCACTGTGTATTTACTTGTTCATATTGTTTACTCGACGTGCGGCTTTGAATATACTATGGATCCTCGAACACTAAACTTTGTACAAATCCGAAATCGTGATGAACCTCAAAGCCTGCAGAGAGAAGCCTTACAGTGACTTTGTCCAAGCATTGCCATAAAGATCCGAAGCCCTCGCGAGCCTAAACTCTATATATTCCTGGAGCCCTAAGCCCTAAACTCTTAAACTACACTCTATACTCCGGGAGCCCTGAACCCTAAACCCTAAATGAAACTCTATATTCCGGAGCCCTATAACCTTAAACTAAACTCTATATATTTCCAGGAACCCTGAGACTCTGAGGTATCCACCTACTAGACATCGAGCGGCTTCGCCGCCTCTTCGACATCTACGATGTGGCAGCTTGGCCATGGCTGATCGGATTGTCAGTAGTAGTAGTAGTAGTACAGCCATTGTTACACTTGCTATTCTGATTCTCACTCTCCTTATTGTTATATGTCTTATTATTCTGTGTTCCTCCTCTTATTGTTATTATTTCGGAATTTACGGTTCTGGGTTGTAGGTTTGTGTTTGCGGTGCATGGTTGATAGGACCATGCCACACGCTCGTGTCACTGTTGCTGTTAGCCTGAGTCAGAGCTTGATCAGGACATTTATGCATTGCCTGGCTTGATGATAGTGTCCTTCCAGTGCCGGTTGGAACTGTGATGGTGCTTTATTGTCTGTTGAAGCTATTCGTGTGGTCATCCTTGTTCCCACTCTCGCTGCTACGTTGGTTTGGCTCCAACTCAACAGGTAGCCGAATACCCCTGAAGCAAGGAACCCCCCTCAAACCACAATCTATTGCAAAGCCTCTATAAGTGAAGGAACATGCCTCTGCTCCTGTTTGAATAGCACTTGAACCATAATAAGAAGGTCCGAATATTCTTCGAGCAATTGGTCTTTCTTTCCCTCGGCTGTACACCCGGACGCTAAACCCTAAACCCTGGACAAACTACATCGTACCGAACTTAGCTCCCAACTCCAGGTCCCGCCCTTTTCAGAGAACTCCCCCCGGTCCCCCCCGGCACTGGTCTCAGGTCAGCACTACCATTTACCTGAAGGGTCATATCCCCACGTTTTTTAGAGTATTTGGGGCACAAGATGGTGTAAGGGCCCATGTAACATGTAGATCGGATACACTTCGGCCCTGAACCCGCAGCCTTGCATGCTACTCTCGATCGAGCCTTGCAGCACCTGCAGGGTTTAGGGTGCATAGGCCCTCAGCCCCAAATCCCCAAACCTATACCTATAACCCTAAACCTTCAACCCCCCCTAATTTTCCTCTCGCAAACCCAACCGTAAATCCCAATCCCACAGGACTATAGGTCCTAAAACCCAGAATTCGGAGCCGTCAGCTGTCGGGCGCCCCGATCCCGAAGCGACAGGAGAAGAGGCGTGTGATCACGCAAGAGGTGTCGGGTTCTCGGCGTGCTCACAAGCTCAGGGTTAGGGTTTAGTGGCTTCAAGTTAAGGTTTTACGAGGTTTATTCTAATGTGCCCCAAAGCATTCGGCGAAACCTGTCTTCCGCCTCATTTCTGGGTTCCGCTTCAGCTTTGGAGAGTCGGCAACGATTCTGATTGGGACTACAAGGAGATCCACGGTTCTGATTGAGACTGGAGTAAAGAGCCAAACTTCGCCTTCAGAGTGGGAGATACATGTGAGGCTTGGCTTGGCAATAACAAACAGGGCCAGGATCTGAATCGAGGCTGTGAAAGCGAACGAGAGTTCTGATGGAGAGGGGAGGAGAGGGCAAGGGTACTGATGAGACTAGACAACCAAATCGACTTGAGGTCCATCGTTTGTTTTCCAGCTTTGCCCCATCTTTCGAGTCTCAGGCCGTTTCGGCCACCCCATGAATCTCTGGCCTGTTGGCCACCCCGAAAGCCCAGTGTTGCTAGAGCTGTCTTGTCACTGGCACCTATGATGGTGTGGTGCAACATCGATCTGTGCACAATTGGTTTGGAACCAGTTAAATACAGCATTGTGCGTGTTCAGAAAAAGATCAATGCATTCACCCGGTTCTGCGACGCTTGGCCTTCGGCAAGCTGTCGCGCCATCCCTCCAAAAACTTCCAACAGATGAAATATGCTTGCCCTTGTGAGCGCTCAGAAGCTGAGATGTCTCTGCTGGATGTGAGGCCTTCGCGTATCGGTGCCGTAACCTCTGGATTGTAGCTCGCACTGCAAGAAGCCCTGGGTGGGAGAATGTAGGTTCACGCAAAACAAGTGAGGTGGCCATAGATGCTCATAACTGCTATTGCAAGCCTAGGCTCTTTCCAAGATACTCCGCATCGCTCGGAAGTTTTGCTTGGAAGTGCGGAAGGACTGAACAACGGTGCACGACGTGCACCATACTGCACCCGTCGGGAAGCGGAAAGCGCTCCAGCAGTTCAGCCGGAAGTGCTTGCGCTTTCGAGAGCAACCGGCGGGATTCTCGATGCACAGGCCCATCAGGCTGAGTTGCACCGGGATCATCACTCCCCGAAGCCTGCTCCGGCCTTTGATTGGCGCCAGCATCTGCTTCTGCTGCCACGCTCGCAGCCGCAGCCTTGCACGCAGCTTTTCTACCATCACGTCCCCTCTATGGAAAATGACTGTATGATGTTGCATACCCTGTCAAACACGACTTGGGGGGCTGACCGACTCGTCAACTAGTCGCTCCTGCTTATCCTCTTCCTCAACTTGGCGAAGCAGCTCACTGCAGGCCATCATTGCCGGATCCTCACGGAGGACGTCCCAGTTCGCCTTGCAAGGCGAAGCACACACACATGAGGATCTGAATCTTCATGCTAAATCACCGCCGACGCATGTGCGAGATGGCCTGTTCGTCCTCATCATCGACGGGCTCGGGTTCATCATCACGTTTGGCTTTCTTCTTACGTTTTGCCTCTTGTGTGCTCAAGATGTCCTCCACCCTGTTGCGCTCTGCTTCGCTTGTTTGGCTTCTCACTTCGTCGGTCCGCATGAGGCCACGGATCTTGTTAGCATTGGTGCTGCTTTTCGGCATCGAGACCCCGTACGCCGTTAGCAGGGCGGCGAGATCACTCGCTGTCAACTTCATGATACCTGTCGAACGGACCAGCCAGGCGAGCAAGGTCCATGAGTTCCGGGACCTGCGAAAAAGGAGAGCTTGACCTGTTTCTCTTTCCACCATAGCATCCGTCACGTGCAGCGAGTATGCAAAAACCTTCACCTCAGGGTGTATCTCAGAAGTCTTTCGAGAGAAAGTATTTTCCACGGAGCACACAAGACCATCCAACAAGGGCCTCACGGCAGTTTGGCAAAGACCGGTACTCGAGCAATTTCCTGGGACATAGCCACACAAACTCACTCTTCGCACGCCGACTACCCATCAACATGCAGGCCAAGGTCTCACCCATGTCCAAGATCAAAGCTGGCACAGCCTCCCTGGACTCCAAGGGGTCCTGGAAGTTTTTCGTGTCTCCCACCGGCACACGTGCCTCGTCGCTCTGCAAGCGCGGCAAAGGCCCACGAAACTCACAAGGAAGCTCACGCAGTCGCCATGCCTTGGCAGCATCAGTGCACAATAAATCACTGGCTGACAAGCCTGCTGCACGTGCCTTTTCCAGCCTGGCCACATATGCAAGCCCTGGGCAGGCGCCCGAGCAGATGTAGTAGACATTGCCAATGGCAATGAGCATGCCTCGCTGGAGCAAGGGGCCTACCCAGAAGTCGCCGACGGCACGCCGGAGATCAATGCCTTGCCTAGGCCGCAACCAACAAAGGCAATTGTCCGTTCCTCCTTTCGCTGCACCTCTCTCTCTCTCTCTCTCTCTTGTTCTTGCTCTCTCGCACTCCCTTTCTCTCTCCTTTTCAGCCTGCTGTATTCGAAAATGTTTCTTGTTTGCACTCAAACCGTGAAGTGTTCTAACTGCATCTAGCAGTGGACAAATATGTATTTGTTTATATTTTTGTTTATCGAGAAATCTAGCTCTATAATTGTACATGGAGTTTTGCTGGGGGCCTATACAGCTTTCATGATCCATGCTGCATGCTATTGAACTTTTCTCTATGATCATGATGCCGCCTAGGGGCGCTGCTGCTGCTGCAGAAATGGGGCATTTCCAAGCACAGCAGAACCTTCGCCACCACAGGCAGATTCGAACTCCGGCTCCAGCTGCTTCTTTATATCTGCAGTGGCAGTGGCATTTGCCTCTGCAGGCGGCCTCGGCACATCTTCTGAGCCAGCATATGCGACATCGGGAGGGGCAGGCGCCGAAGGAGGTGGCGGCGGCACGGTCGTCGTCGACGGTGGTGGGGAAACCTCAGCTCAAGTTTACTTATAATGTTTGCATTCGCGCGGTGCAGACAACGAAAAGACGCCATGCATGCTCGTAACTGCCACGAAGCATCCACCTGTGTTTCCATTGTGTCCATGAAACTTGCTGTACCCTCGGACAGCCCCTTCAAAGGGTCCCGCTGTTCGATGTCCTTAGCTGCCACCCATTCTTCAAACAGCTCCAGTTCCATCGCCACGTTGGCTTCGTCCTGGCCCCACTGATCGACACCAACACCGATAGCCTCGCAAAAGGCCTGGAAGAGTGGGTGCGCCACCATTCGGGCACGTGCCGTCTCGGCCGTAGTCTTTGCCTTCTGGCAGTCGTCCAGCCACAGCAAGAAGGAGGCCTTGTCCGCCACCACACGGTCTATGTAGGTGAAGACCTCATGTGCCAACAAATGCATGCTCATTGATTTCGGCTTGAAATGCAAACATGCAGAGTCATGACAGTGAAGAAACGAACACTTTAGATTCAAAACCGCGCACCTCCAAGCCCAGGCTCTTTGTGTACGCACGGTACTCCTCGAAACGTGGGTGGGCACGGCACTCCTGATTCAGATCGAAGCAAAACCCAAAACGCATGCAGCCAAACGAGCTGGTGCGGCCCAAGCAGCATGAAATATACTCCACCATTGCTGGCTATAATCATACGGCGGAGCCTGCAAGCACTTTTTCCGTGCATACAACATGCTATGTACAGCGCTTCCATGAATGCAAGAAGATAACGATCCGCGGGCCTTGGGGGATGGCGAAGCCGAAGGAGCTGCCATTGCGACCGCAACCAGCTCTATGTCTGAATCTGAATCGGATTCAATTTCCCATACTTCTGTGCTGAACAGCACTCTTAGCTGCTCTTTCTTCTCCTTCTTCACAACCTGGCTTTGCTCCTGTTTAACTGCTTTTGCTTTCGCCTTCTTGCTCAAGGTGGGCCGAAGCCTTCGTGGGTTGACCTGCAAGACGGCTCGCAGCTTCAAAGCAGCCTCAATGTCACACGTGCATACATGTCGAAGCCACGCTGTCATGCGCACTGCGAAAGCACATGCGAACACGAATCAGTGAGGCAAGACGTGTTGAGGCGCATCTGTTCCACTTTGTCTGGCCAGGCTCTTTCTCCAATATCTTCGGGCATACGACAGAAGACCAAACAACGTATCTGTCTCCTCAGGTGTGCACGAAAACTACGCATCCCTTGGCCCAGCATGCATGCATGTTCTATTGCGGCTGAGCAACACCTTTGGACCATTGCCTCTTCTCCTTGCATGTTCTAGCCTGGCTCAGGTGGAACTGGCTCTCTTCATCCATCTTCAGAAATACCAGTTGGAGATCTGTCATGCAAAACTCACCTTAGCCCAGCTGAAGCCGTCAAGAATGCAAGGCGGCCACAAAAGCTCCGAATCAAGTCAAGAAACCTTCCGGGGATAATTGGAAGAGCGCAAGGATTAAGTCCATATATTTTTCCATGTCGTCGAACACGATGCAGCATGGATTCCCAACATCGTGGAACAGGGTGTTGCAAGGCTTCTCTGTGCGAGCACAACGCAGAAACGCACTACCAGGGAGAAACGTCTTGAGAGCACCTTTGCATAATGATGCTCAAGAGATGCGCTCGCAGACTATGCTGCATAAACACGATGTCTATATCGATCAAGGCACTGCCAATTTTCTCAGCGTCCACTCTCGGCATGGCTGCATTCGAACCACCAACACATCTGTGTGCTTATGTTTGTCTTGTTGGAGACCTTCTTGCATGCCTCTCTCTCTCTCCCTCTCTCTCACTCTCTCTCTCTCTGGCTCTCTCTTCTCCTTTGATCATGTCTTTTCGGATCACATACAGGAGCCATAGAGGCATGTGGTGGAAGCATGCCGTGCGCACAGAATCCGAAACTGCAACATGCACAAAGCGACGTTCGGTCCTCGATTGATCCCGCGGGTCATGATCTCCCATGGAGCGATGGCGCTCTTGCGCCAGCATCATGCCAAGTCTACGATCTTATAAGTCAGAAAAGACATGGATTGACGATGTGTCATGCTTCGTGTGCAACATCGCACTCTTGGCACTTGGCTTTTCGGGCCCTACATGGCTGATATCACGACCCTTGGCCACGAAATCCCAAGCCCCAGACCCTTCCCCCACAAACCCCGACCCTTAGCCCAGAAAGCCCCGGGAGCCTTAGGGTAAACCCTATAAGCCCCATAAACCCTATAAGCCCCATAAACCCTATAAACCCTATAAACCCTATGGGTGTTGGTCAGCATCGAGGTCAGACTTCAGCCTTCACAGCGCCCAGAAAGCCTCCAACTCGAATCAACTTGAGGGTCCCTTATCAATCATTGTATCTGTAGTCATAGGGTTATAGGGTTTAGGGTTTAGGGTTCAGGGTTTAGGGTTTCGGGTTTAAGGTTCTCCAACTCGAATCAACTGTAGGGCTCCTTATCATTGTATACCCATAGGCTCCATAGAAGTTCCTTTTTGGGATTACCTTACAGAATCCTAAATATAAACCCCAAAAGGAACTACCATGGAGCCTGTTTGTATGTAGTAATATATTTAATATACCCCAAAATCCCATTCAAGAACGTTGATGTTTCAGCGGATGCTGGGCTGTGACGTAGAGGCCTAATGATTCAACCAGGGTTTGTGGCTGTGGGGGCTGTATACGATACGACGATGCAGAAGCCAGGACATGTAGACAGTAACTAATTACTCTACAAGTTCTTTGTAGGCTCAAAAGCCTGAAGAGATGAAATAAGAATCTCAGTCAGCGTATTTTTGTATGGTATGCTCCCGAACTCCATGTTATAAGTTTCCGCGATTCAAAGCCACAGGCAACGGCCACACAATGCCCTCACTAGACCCTAAGCCTGAAGCACTAAAGCCTAAATCCAATGCCTTCCCTCCGACCATGGCCCACGCCAGTTGAAAACCCTCGGGAAGCAGTACTTTGCCGACGAGCAGGCACTCGAATTAACGATGTTTTGGATATATAAAGGCTTCTATAATTCGGAAATAGGGATAAGTGGTATTAATGGTTCTACAGGGATTTACCCTCATAAACGTTTCTATGAGTCATGCTTCGGGAGGGGCTATGAGAACGCCACGTGTTTTGTTCTCCCACGGTCTCGTTGGTATTTGCTGTTGTGGCTATCGGGCTTGGGTTAGGGCTCTAAAGTTTCTTTATTTAGTGTTCATAGTCTTCGGTGTTGTGTGATCTTGATGTGTGCTTCCAGGGGTAGGGCGCTCATCGGGTCCAAGTCCAACGTGTGAACTTCTGGACTTGGGCTTAGGGCTTCCATGCAAGCAGAAGCTACCACCCTAGGGTTTAGGTCGAAGAAGACAAGAATTCACACAAGGTTACACGGTTCAGACCCTAAACCCCCTAAACCCCTAAAAGGAGACCTCGTTGGATATTGCGGATGTGGCCTCTTTATGTAACCCTCGCTCCAGGCCTCCGGATTCTGGCAGTTACTTTTTATCCACATCCTATCCCTAAACCCCTAATTAAACCCGAAACCCCAGACACACCCTAAACCCCCAAAAAGAGTAGCTCTGGAATGGTAGACCCGAAACCCTAAGTTCCGACGCAAGAGCCAAGAGTGCCGCGGCAGCCCTTCTAAGTCAGGTAAATGTTGACTGACTCAGTGGAGTTAAGGGGGAATCTAAGAGGGTTTAGGGTTTAGTGAAACAGTCTAAGCATCATGCAGGGCTTTAACCAGATAGGAGCCACGAACCCGA
>CAJNJA010006434.1:0-12500 GCA_905231915.1 Symbiodinium necroappetens
TAGTAGTATATAGTAGTAGTAGTAGTAGTAGTAGTAGTAGTATATAGTAGTAGTATATAGTAGTAGTATATAGTAGTAGTATATAGTAGTAGTAGTAGTAGTAGTAGCAGTAGCAGTAGCAGTCGTAGTAGTAGCAGTAGCAGTAGCAGTAGTAGTAGTAGTAGTAGTAGCAGTAGTAGTAGTAGTAGTAGTAGTAGTAGTAGTAGATGTAGTCTTGCTGCTTCTGCTGCTGCTGCTGCTGTTGTTGTTGTTGTTGCTGTTCTTGCTATTGTTCTTGTTATTTTTATTGTTTGTCGTTATTGCTGTTGTCGATGAGGCAGAACAGGTACAAGTAGAAGCACTCGCCGTGGTACGAGCAGCAGCAGGACCAGTAGCACATGCAGCAGTTGTTGTGATGCTGGCCGTAATCAAAAGGAGCTTTGTCCCAGTGTCTGGTTCTACGTTTAATCTCACTGGCAGTCCAGCAGATCATGCATTGAAAGCCTCGCAAAGTGGTAATGACATGAATGAAAGGGATACCAAAACATACTTACATGCTGTTTTGTTAAAGTACACCTTTTGAAGCATGTGCAACAAGCCACAGGGTAATTGCCGACAGACCTCTGGCAGACACCGGGCCTCTAGCCTTAGGCCGCTAAGTAGTTCCTTTTTGGGATTACCTTATAGGATTCTAAAATATACACCATAAAAAGGAACTACGTAGGGGCCTATGGGTAGCCTTATTCTCCCTTTAGAAGCATGTATTGTGAAAACGAGGTTTGCCAGCCTCCCAAGTTCACGATAAACTTCAGATTGAGCCTAAACCCCAAAGCCTTCACCACGAACCGAAGCCCTAAACCCTAAACTACGGGCCGCTTTAATCCGTAAACCCTGAACATCCTGAACCCTAAATACCCGAAGCGCCATGAGCACCCGAAACGCCCTAAACCCTAAACGCCATCAACCCAAAATTTCTTGAGCCCTAAATGCCCTAAACCCACCCTCCCGAGCCGTGCTGTATCGAAGGTTATACTTTCCCGTGAAGCGCTCGGCTCTCTGAGATCGACTCACAGAGCTTTCTGATTCTCTAAATGAGGGTCCCTTTTCGGTTCTTTTTATAAGGGTGCCGTACTTTATTGGGGATCCAAAAAGGGACCCTAATTTAGAGAACTATTCTTCTGTTGATTGATCCCACACCTTCCAGCTCCCTTAACGCATATTAGGGATATGACTATACTTAGGGGATATTAGAAAGTCTGGGGCTTTTGGGGTTCGATAGGGTTTGGGGTTGTCTGATTTTGGGGTTTCGGATGGGTTTAAGAAAAATTAGGGTTTAGGGTTTAAGTTAGGGTTACCGGTTGTTTTCCATGAAAGCTTGGGTTTCGGGCTGTTGTCGAACAAGATGGTAACAGGAGTTCTCCGGAAGCATAACTTTCCTGTCATTTTGTTCATCCGAAAATTCAATTCTCTGGAGATCAAAGAATCCGGCAACTCCCAATTCGTGCACCATGGTGAGAATAGGGAACTTCCAGTCCCAGTCGACACACTTCTGTCACGCCCAGCCGGTGCTTGCTGAGATGGTCGATGATTCGAATTGAAGCAAGATGCCAGGCAACTGATACTCAGGCTCAGTCACTGTGGGTTTTCGAGAGCTCCCTGGCCCTCCACCATCTTCATCCATTTTCCACATCGTCTGCATCTGTGGACTGCCTTCGCGCCCAAAACACGGCTACTGGAAAGGAGGCCTGCAAGTGCGTGTGCTCCGAAGCCATCGCCACCATCAGAGTCGCCGACATCACCGGCAGCAGTAGCATCTGCCTTTTGCCGTCATCATGATGATGATGATCACCTTCATCATAATCTTCTTCATCGCCATCATAATCGCCATCATCTTCATCATCATCGTCATGATCATCATCACCTCCATCATCATCTTCATCATTCACATCATCTTCTGGCCATGGCTGCCGACAGCACTGTCATCATCATCGTTTGATCGTTTGCACCACCTGCCTGATCATCATGAGCGTCTACACTCACTGTAGGGAAAAGACAGTAAACAGTAAATGCGAGAAGCACAGAACGATCAATACGCCAGAAGCTGGCTTCCTAATTTCGTGTGCGCTACATTGGCTAGTGAACATCATGATGACCACTCAAAATGTTTGCTGCAGCAAGAGGAGGAGTTCCGTAGATGTGGTCATTACCGTCGTGGTAGTCGTCGTCGTCGCAGCAATTGTTGTCATTGTCGTCGTCGTTCGTCGTCGTCGTTCGTCGTGGTCGTCATCGTAGCAGTAGTAGGAGTAGGAGTCGGAGTCACAGTGGGAGTGGGAGCGGGAGATAATGTGAGTAGGGGTAGGATTATGACTAGCAGCAGCTTCAATAGAAGCTGTAGCCAAAGCAATAACAGCAACAAGCGTGGCAATAAAAGGGTTTTGCTCACCGGCAGCCGGGTGATCAAGACATCCGACTGTAAGCCTTCAAGTCCAGACTTGCAGTCCTGTGAGTGTGCCAGATAACAAGTACATGTGTGTACGTCTCCAGGAGCAGCAGTCAGAGCTCCACGAGGAGAGTATGGCGCGCATAGATTTGCAGGTGGAGGCCATGTTTCCACTGATTCCGCAACGGGCGGCTTGTGATGTTCGTGGATAGTCGCAGAGAGCCAGCAGTAGTCCCGCAAACACGGTCAGTGTGTGATCGATACAAAGTGCTTTGCGGTCTCTAGTTACTAGTTCACAAAATTTGTGCGGCACATGTGTTAAGCTGAACGGCAACCAGGCACAGCGGCTTGCCTCCATGGCAAAATCATTGGCATTGGCCTGAGCTTTTGAGGGGCCTAAGTACGACCTATTTGCAACTTTTTGCCTACAAGCACAAAGATCCCGATAATCGGCTAATTTGCTGTTGCAGAAGGCCAAAATCGAATGCCAACCCATTCCTCATAGCCACTGTCTAGGCTTCATTGAGAACGGCTGACCTCCTTCCTGGTGCTCCCGCTAGTTCTTGTCCGTTGTTTCTTCTAGGCATCGAGAGATGGCGTTCAATTCTTTACTCTTTGTTTGCGGCTTCCGTGGCAATCTCTTTCAACTGCATGCGGTAGCGAACTCCGACATACTGACACTCTGGTGTTTGGTATAGTCAGTGTAGTCCCCCAACTAACCTACTCCTACGTTTTTAAGGGCGTATGTAAGGAAGCCATTGTAGGGAGCGCAAAACAGGAAGGCTGTATAGGGTCCAGGTCTTGTCATTGATGAACTTATCCACCCAAGGATGGTACACGCGAGGAGTGGACGGCGGATCTCGCAAAGGCCAGACAGCCACAAGTTTAGGGTTCAGAAGTATAGGGTCGAAGGAGGGTAAGTAGGGCTTGAGAGGACTTGAGCTGATGGCTGCGGTGTCTTTGAGCGCTCGAGTTTCGTGTTATCCACAGACAAGTGGGCGTTTGCAAGCATGTCAGAATATGATACGGTATAAGGGCCGCGAGAGATCGTTACTTTGAGGCTGATGCTATTGAGGCCTAGGGCGAAACTTCAGCACCCATCATCGAAAGAGCAAGGGCGAGAGATATGTATATATATATGTGTGTGTGTATATGTATATGCATATGCATATGTACATGCTTAGACGTAGACGCAGACCTAGACCCAGGCCTAGGCCTATGACCTAGACATACAGTCATACATGCATATGTATGTGAGTGTGTGTGTGTGTGAGTATTCTGAGCTTCATGAAGCAAATGCATGTTCACAACTTCGGCGAAGAAAAATGTCATGAAGAAGAACAGGCTCATCAGTGATATTGTTAAGAGACAGTATAGCAGTATGGCATAAGATTCTCAGCAGTAGTAGTAGTAGTAGTAGTAGTAGTAGTAGTGGTAGTAGTAGTAGTAGTAGTAGTAGTGGTAGTAGTAGTGGTAGTAGTAGTAGTAGTAGTAGTCGTAGAGATTTGTCGGACTTGTCGTACTTGTGACGGCCTGGCATTCTTGGTTCTCATCTTTGAGTCCTTCAGGCCTAGGTCCCACAGGTTTCACACAGGGCTGAGGAAACTGGGAGAGAAGGGGACCTGAATGATGTGGGGGCAGGCTGTCGTTACGCTTCGCCAGTCGCATGGTCTTCTCGCCACGGCATTGGAGCGAGAGGACACAGTTGCTCTTCCGGGTGCTATGCGGCTTCTCGCCATGTGCGTTCTGCGTTCCCGCAATTCTGTAGTCACCTGCTGAGTCGCAGAAACTTGAACGACGGAAGCAGCATGTAGTTCGGAATCTGGAACTAATGTCTGCTGGACCGAAACCACGGAAGCCTGTGCCGTAAGCCAGTAGACCCTAAAGCTGTGCTGACTTTGCAGGAGGTTGCGCAGACAACTTCGGACAGGCTCAGGTGCGGCAGGGGCTGCTACGAAGCGCAGAGTGGAGGGAAAGTTTCCTGGTGGCCCACGGTGGGTTACACATGTTCTGCAGCCTTGCTTTTGCTGGAAAGGATAACCGTGCGCTGTATGCCACTGTATGCAGTCCTATGTATAGAACCATATCACAATAATCTCCAGAACGCTCTTCTGTTCATGATTGAGGCCGTTGTATAATCTTCGACAAGCAACATAGAAGTAACGCAATTCCGTTGGTGTCAGAAAGGGTTCCTTATTTTGTATATACTAATAATGTACCCCAGACCCCATTCCAATTAATCTGGCTCCTACATCACTGATTCTTGACTGTGAGTCACAGGCACGAGGTCGCTGCGACAGAGGCTTCTTTGCAGGCCGCGATGTGGGTAGCTCTCTAGATTAGGGGCCCATACGGGGTCCTTGTTTATGAGGGTGCCCTACTATTCTGGGGACCTAAAAAACGACGCGAATTTAGAGAACTATCCATGTCCTGGACTGGTGTCAGTCGCAGGTCTGACATTTGGGTCGGCAGTCGGTGCTACTGCCCTTAAACCCTACACGCTAGGCCCTGCCCGACTCTCGGACGTAGAACTGCGAAGTTTCACCACGAAGGGAACCTGCATTTCGTCAAAATCTCGTGTTTTTTTCGCAAGGTTAGGCTCTAGGCTTCAAAAACCCCTTAAGCCCCTAAACCCCTGAACCTCAACCCTAATTTAAACCCCAGTGAACTTGAGACCCCGAATGCGAAACCTCGGACCCGAAAAACCTCCAAACCGGCCCTGAGACCGTGCAAGCGGAGAAGGAAGCTCTTCACAACGAGGCGGGTAATTCTCTACATATCGGGTCCTTGTTTAAAAGACTTTTTTTAGATTTCTATTTTCTGGGGACCTAAACAGGGACCCTCACGTGGAGAACTTCCCGGGCACAGGATTTCTTGGTCCATAATAGAGGGGCTTCACCAGTGTTCCTTTAGAGGATTCTGAATATGTTTAAAGGGGTTCTTGCGGAGTTTCGGGGTTGAAAATGTTAGAAACTGGAAAATGGGGTTGTGGGGGCGTATATCATCATGATCGAAATAGAGAATCCTAAGGAATAATATTGGTAACTATTTAGGCTTCGACATCATGATACTTTAGTAGACTTCGATCCAGTCGAGTGTTAGAGAAATGCTTGGTTGTTAAATTGCAGCTTGGGTGTTATATTTTGGGGTAACTAGTTGTGCGGCTTGGGGAAGCATTCGATCCCTACTTCAGCAACGCAAAGCTCCACAGAGCAACAAAGATGTGCCACACCATGCAAAACTCCTGAGCCTCTCCGAGCCCTCAAAGCTCTAAAACCGTAAATCCTGTTTTTGGGGGATGCTGGGCTGAGCTGCTGCACCATCCTGGACCCCCTGATCGCCAAACCCATCCCTAGAGACCTACGCTTGGAATGCTCTGCGGCCCAAAAGCCGCAACCCTACACCGAACCACTTAATGTTAACGCATCTTGGGAAGCCTGCAGGGTCTTGAAGGTGTAGTATAGTATAGTATAGTATAGTATAGTATATAGTATAGTATAGTATAGTATAGTATAGTATAGTATAGTATAGTATAGTATCATAATGTGCCGATATCATAGTCTTCTTGAGGCTTAGATCATCACGGAAGCCTGTCGCAGATAGACACAGGCCGCGTAAACAGTGCAAGCGCTACCTCAACGCTGGAGATATTATCTCACAATAATAATAGTCATATTCATAGTTCTCTACATAACTTCCGAAAAAGCGTTGGGGCCCATGAAACTCAGCTAGAAAACCCGTCTATCATGATCTCCCAACCCTGCACATTGCACATGCAGCTAACTTGCCGCACATCAAGGAAGCCTTGGGGACCCTAAACGGTAAACCCTAAACGCCTGCATGGAAGTGGGGGATTCGACTGTGACATGCTTGTGCTTCTGTTTCGCATGAGTCGTTCGAGCTTTCTGTGCTGTGGTGGGTCCTTGAGCTTTGAAGCCCCTTTGCCCCCAAGCCTTCCCAATTCTTAAATAGGCCTTTGCACACACACACACACGTGTATATATATATATGTATATATGTATGTATGTATGTATGTATGTATGTATATGTATGTATGTATACATACATCCCCTCTAAAACCCGAGCTTGCAAGAGTGAGGATGGAAGCAGGGGGCCGAGAGTGCATGACTGCCGTTATTATTATGTTCGACTTTGTAGTAGTATCATGGCTATTGTTGTTGTTTTGACTACTATGACTGACCAGTCCTGTCATTGTTTCTTCTATTCCAAGTATGTGTTATATTTTTGTGTATATGTAGATGCTCTCACATATATATATATACATATATATATATGCACATGTATACGTATGTACGTACGAACGCGTGCATGTATGTATGTATGTATGTATGTATGTATGTAAGTATGTAAGTATGTATGTATGTATGTATGTATGTCTAAATCTATGTATTATGTAGATGTACATGTATATGTTCATGTATATGGTATGCATACATTTATACACAAAGAGAGATAAAGAAAAAGAGACCCGGAGAGTTCTCTTGAGTGGGTTGACATGCTAGTACGGCTAGTACGGCAAATGTCGGACAACAGTAAATCCTCGCGGCCCTCATAGTAACCCTAAAACCAGAACCGTATACAACACCGACAGCCTTAAACCCTAAACAAGTAACCAAAACCCTGCACCCATCTGAAAAGCTCAACCGGATCTGATCTGCGGCTCTTTTGGAGGTTTCGGCCTCCTCGCAGAAGCTGAGGCAAGGCATTCAGCTCAGAGACGAGGCCCCCCGGCTTGGGTTTAGGTTTTAAGGTTTTTGGGTTCAGGGGTTTAGGGCCATCGTTCAAAGGCAGAGGAGTGGAACAGAAGTCTCAAGGGTTAGAAATGTGGCACCCTTTTCCCATTCTCACTGTCGCACCATGTCTCGCAAAGCCCCACCCTCATCTCAGGCCCCAAAAAAGGCGCGCGAACATACACAATCAGTATCGGCTGCTAGGCGCAAGCATTAAAAGTTTCAGGGCTGCAGGCTGGCGGGGAAGTTAGGCTTGGAGAAACAGTCGTGCGTATGTGTAGGTACTCTTGGGGTCAAGTCGAAACATGTGCGGATCGCATTGGATCTCAAACCTCTTCGTAGGCATAGCCTGCCATTGTTTGGGCCCCCTTTTTGTGTCATCAAGTCCGCTAGCATATCCTGGAGAAGTGCGGGATGCTTTAGTCCGGATGTGTGCTTACTTGGGCCACCGGACATCCCGATCCAAGTCTGGGATATCCCACCGCTTTGCCCACTCTGCCTGCAGGCATAAGCTGTTTTGGGGACGGGTGCGAGCTGCGGGATATCCCGGGCCCAAGTGGCTGATGAACCGGTGGGGGTGAATTGTGGTCAAGGATTACAGCCCGTTAAGACAGTACATCGTAGTGACACGTTGACTATCAGACAGTTTACAGTTTACAGTAAGTAATTTTGGCAAATGATATGTTTCCAATAAGATCAGTTCCTTAAGCCATTAGTATTGAGATTCGTGTTTTTGCTATGGATGCCTTTGTCATCTTCAGCGAGTCTATGCCAAGCAGTTTTGTTTTCGTTGTGTGTCTGTGTGTGTTTTCCTTTCTCTGGCCCGGTAGTCTTTCTTGCCCTACAGTCTTTAAGGTCCCTAAAAAAAAACCCTAAACCCTAAACCCCTATATGCCACAACTAACGAGGAATCCCCACTTGGCCGCTGAAAGCATACAGTCCTATATAGGGCCTGTCATCGGGACTCCCCCCTCTTCCTCCTAAACCAGAAGTCATTGTCATTGATTCCCAGTTTCGAATTTAGGGTGAAGGCATCGCACCGGTATAGACCCCTAAACCCCCCAGGTACCTACTGTATAGGGCTCTAGGGGCTCTAGTACCCTATATAGTAGGTACCTGGGGGGTTAGGGGACCCTACTCCGATCCATCCTCTTCCGAGACGACCGAAAGGCTCATGAGCTGGGCGCTCGTCTCCACGGCCAGTGGCAGTCGGAGGCAACCCGGAAAGAATTGAAGAGCAATACATCGGTAAGACCACTACCCATAGGCTCCTTAGTCGTTCCTTTTGGGGATTACCTTATAGGATTCTAAATATGAACCATAACAAAGAAACTACTTAGGAGCCTATGGGTAAACACCAGCAGTAATAATAGATAAACCTTATGCCTAAGCCCCACTAAGCGCGGCCGTTGCTAATACGGGACACGTGGTCGCAGGAGCCCTCCTTGCACCCAAGGGATGCCTCATAGATATGTGGCTATGTGGCTAGCTCTCTAAATCAGGGTTCTTTTTGTAGGGCTCATTAAAGGGATCTATAAGGTTATTTATTTATTTATGCAGTTTCTACAAGGGTACTATAAGGGTAGTGCTCCAAATTAGGGTTCGTTTTACGGTTCCGTAACATGATCTACAAGGGTTTGTATAAGGGTGCTGTAAGGGTAGTTCTCTAAATTAGTGTCCCTTTCGGTGTCCCAGAAAAAGTACGGCAACCTTATAAAAAAGGACTTTAAACGGGCGCCTAATTTCGAGAACTACCCATGCGGCCATAGATCTAAGAACCATTGTTCTGGCATAGGTCATGGCACGTTGTGGGTATACAGCGAGGGTTCGGGACATATAGATGTGTGTTCATGCATGCATACATACATACCTACATACATCCATACATACATACATACATACATACATACCTAAATGTATGTATAGCATGTATGTGTATCTTCATCTATCTATCTATCTACCTATCTATCCGTCTGTCGATCTATCTATCTATCTATCTATTTATCTATCTATCGACACATGTCTGAAATTATATATATATATATGATTCAATTGTTGCTTGCCTATTGCTTGATCATTGAACGGCTTTTGCTGCCGCTCCCTAAACTCTAAACCCTCAATCCTCTCGAACCCTAAGTAAACCCCTAGACCCTAAACAGTAAATCGCCTTGAAACCCAAATAAACCCCTAAACACTAAATCCCCTTGAAACCCAAATAAACCCCTAAACCCTAAATTCCTTTGAAACCCAAATAACCCCTAAACCCTGAACCCTAAATCCCCGTGAACCTGATGCACGTGGCCTGGCCCTCGCAGCTGAGGTGGAGGCAGCACATCTGGCCAAGGCATTTTGGGCTTTGCTTTTCGGGGGCCGTTCGGATTTTAGGATAGGGCTCCTTTCAAGGGTTCTTCAAAGTAGGGTTTTGGGGTATGTTATACAAAAAATTTATAAGGAACACCCCATAATAGTATTGGTAATTAGTAATTATTTAGGCCCGTATATCAGTCGGGTTCCATAGGAGTTTAGGGATAGAGGGGCAAGGAATAAAAGCTTCTAGTATTCAATTGTAGTGACGCTGGTGATGATGATCGTTCGTTCCATGTTCAGCACTGGTCCTGTCTGTCTTGTCCTTTTGATTGTTCTTCAGGGTTCCTATGATCGCGCCAGGTTGAGATGTTGCTAGTTCCCAATGTTTCCTGTGAAGTTCATCGGTCCAGTGTAACAACCAGGCTCAGAGTAACAACCAGGCTGTGCTCTGGCTCTTGCAAACCCATGCATCTTCGATTTACTTCGCGCAGGGGCTGAGATGGCATCGAATGCCTGGTCACGTTGGGTACATGTGTTTTGACACATGTTGACACGGCGGGTTGGACTGCTTCCGATCGGGAATAAAGAATCGGGTTTTGGCATGTCTGCGTCGAACGAGTTCAACTTTAAGCCCGACTGAAGACCTACAGCCTCTGACTTTAAAGCTCTAAACAACCCTCTGCTGATGCAATAAACTCAACCTGACTCAACCCTGAACCCAACAGAAGCACTCAAACCGTAACGTGAAGCCATCAGCTGTCTTGCACGTTTGCAGAGGAGGCGATTGGTGCTGGAAGCGCTTTCCGCAGTTCCCGCAGTGACACGTGCCCGGCTTGGCATGAGACTTCAACGCAGCATCGCCCTGGAGGCTTCAGTGTCCGGGGTCAACCGATGCACTTCACTTGTTGATCTTACTTTAGAAGGGTGGTAAGCTACGGGATTGATCAGTCGGTTCTTCAGAATCTTTGACACTTCATGGGAGAGCCTATGGCCAGCGGGATCCTACAATTTTGGTCTGGCTACTGCTTACCTATAGGCCCCTAAGCAGTTCCTTTTTGGGATTACCTTATAGGATTCTAAATATGAACCACAAAAAGGAACTACTTAGGGGCCTATGGGTAGTCTCCTCTGTGTCCTCCTGGATGCAAGGTACTGGGAGCCATCTTCGGGTGCCGAGATTGCAGCTTCTGGGCAAAATTCAGGAACACGGGAGTTTGAAGAGTTTTAAATGCTATCCCCATGAAGTCTAGATAGAATATAGTCACTACCTTCATACACCCGCCCAAACCCTGATCCGATTATTCAGCCCAGCCCCCTGTAGTGCGTTGCAAACTTGCCTGGGCCCTGACTCTAAGTAACCCTAAATCCTAATGTAGACGCCTGAATAAAAAGCCAATACTGCTCCTTAGGGTTCCTACAATAATATCATATCATATCAGAATACACCTCAAAACCCTACTGCAACTACTAATGTTAAGCCTTAAAAAAACCCTAAACCCTATAAACCCCTCTTGCGGAGGGAACGGGTGGGAGTCCTCTGGCAAAAGGAAGACTTCAAGATCTTTTGGGCCTCTGGCACCGACAGCTGGGCTGATGCTTTTGGGCCTTCAGGGCTTGAGGAGTAGGGCTTAGGGTTTAGGGTTTAGCGTTTTAGGGTTGAGGGTTTTAGGGTTTAGAGTTTAGGGTTCAGGATTAGGGTTAGGGTTCTTGCAGGGTTCAGGGCTTGGGGTTTTAAGGGGTTTAGAGTTCTTGTAGGGTTCAGGATTTTCGGGTTTGTTCAGGGTTTTTAGGTCCCAGGGTGTTCGGGGTTCAGCGTTTTGTGTAAGTGTATACTCATAGGCCCCTAAGTAGTTCCTTTTTATGGTTTATATTTCGAATCCTAAAAGGTAATCCCAAAAAGGAACTACTTAGGAGCCTATGGGTAGGGTTCAGACATGAACAGGGAGCTCCCTCTTCTCAGGAAGGTCTTCGCCATCTCCGGGATGAGGTCACGGAGCTCAAGGTGCCTCGGGCCCGCACGCTTTAGGGTTGAGGGTTAGCTGGTTTCTCCGAAACCCTCGAGGTCCCTAACATTGACTAAGCACCCGGAACCTCTGGAACCTCAAAAGCAATGGCCCTGCAGTCCAGCACGTGAAAGATTTACCTAGGGTTTAAGCCTGAACACTGAGCCCGCCGAGCTCGTATAATGATAGATTGAAGATCTAGTACTACGATTCCTCTATAGGGCGCCTGTATTCTGAATCTTGAATCATCCTCAAAATCCTCTTCCGATTGTTGCAGGCCCCTGTGTAGAACCCCTCTCCAGAGCCCGCATGAAGCCCCAAAGCTTCGAAATGAACTTCTGCAAGGAAGCCATTGCCCAGACGGACACGAAGCTTGCGCTGATGAGGAGCAAGGCCAGCCATGATCTGTGTTCGTTTTGGGTTTAGGGTTCAACGCAAATGTCGTATGGTAATGTGGTCTTCTTGTTTCGGTGTGAGGGGCCGGTGGGGAGGGATTTGTACAAGCTTTTCTCTTACACTTGTCCATCATATGTGAGCTTGCGAGTTGATACACGCGCATGTGCGTTCGTAGCTCGTATATGCGCATGAAAGGCACAACATGACATGGAATAGCACCCCATTTGCGGGAAACAGAAACTGATTGATCATTCAAAACACTCGTACTTGGAGGTTCATGGGTAGTTATAAGTTGAGTTATAAGTAGAAGTCCCCTAAATTTAGGATATGATTATCGTTACCCTACTTATAACCTCACTTATAACTACCCATGAACCTCCAAGTAGTGTTATTACCATGCGGAGGTTGCTGTTAGTCTTCTTTGCCGTTGTTACAGAGCCCGCAGATGACGTCTATGGGTTCTGCACCATTGAAGAAGCACCTAAAGCACACATAGATCCAGGTTCAGGGTTTAGGGCTGGGGTTTTAGGGTTTAAACTTAAGGGTTTAGGGTTTTAGGGCTTATAGGGGTTCAGGGTCTGGGGTTTAGGTTTAGGTGGGTTTACCACACATATATGCATATGT
>CAJNJA010006435.1:0-14182 GCA_905231915.1 Symbiodinium necroappetens
CCTAAACCCTAAACCAAACAAAACCCAAAAAACCCTGGACTCGAAACCCTCTGAACTCTTGATCTTCCAACATTACAGTCCCAGCCACATCAGCCGCTTGGAAGACGGATCTGTTTAGCATCCAGACTTTGTAAAGTTGGGGCTTAGGGATTAAGGGGTTGGGGTTTGGGATTCAGAGTTTAGCATACTTCGATGTTGCATACTAAACCCCCAAACCCTAAAGTACGGGCCTCTGGTCCCACCGGGTTCCAAAACCTTATTCTAATCATTGAGGCCTTCACGTTACCCACTTTGATCCGATACTTATCTGCAGCCCATTTGGCTCTGGCTGTTTGGGTGAGTCAGGGACTACAGGCGGGGCTAGGGGGAATGAAGTGAAGCAGTTTTTTGGGGGTTGAGGCTCTAATCTTAAACCCTGAACCCCTAAATCCCTAAACCCCCTCAACCTTAAACCGCTATAGATTCCTGATAGATCCCTTTATAGGGTGATTTTGAGCGGGTTGGTGTTGGGCAGGGCTGGGCTCGGGATGGGTTTGCCGGTCATAAACGCCCGAGCCAGGAAAAAGACTTGCTTCCCCAAGCCTTAAACGGTTTAGGGTTTAGGGTTTAGGGTCCAGGCGTAGGACCATACAAGGGATAAATAGTAGATCACATGCTTTATTGTCAAAAGCCCGAAACCCTGATGCCTAAACCCTATTCTAACTAGCAGTGCCCACATCGTACCATGCACGAGAACGCAGTTAAGGCTTGGTAATTTTGCGATCGACCCGTGCCTTCTCTCGAGATCTCATGTAGGGGCCTTAAAACTTAGACTAGAGTTTTGGGGTATGTTTTTCTATATTAGCAATAACAAGGTACCCTCCCCCCCAACAACACAAACTCGTGACGGTAATTTTTGAGGTTCCTTTTTTTTATAGTTAAACCCTGAAGCGCCATCCCTCAGCCTCTAACTTTCAATTCAAAGCCGTTGTGTCTGAGATCTATATCCGACTCCGTTTTATCGTAAACATCAATCCTTCATCCCTGAAGCTGCTTAGAGGCCCAGTGGACTTGGCTTGTAGGTTGCCAGAGGAGATAGCCAAGCTCGAGTCAAGTTTCCCGTTCAAGGTTTCGGGTTTAGGGTTTCGGCTTCAGGGTTTCAGGTTTAAGGCTTAGGCTTGGGTTTCGGATTTAGGGCTTAGGGTTTTATTTAGGGTTTAGGGTTTCGGGTTTCGTGTAATCAATTAGCCTTAGCATCGCTATCCCTCTTGCGGCTGCTGGTTACCTTGGTCTTCTTGATACTATGATCATGATTTAGGATCTTTTTGGAACACGGGCCTCTGATTGTTGCGGGGTTTTTGGGGCATGAGCGGCAGGAGACGAGGTTCAAGCGAGATGGGAAGGTAAAGCACCCTAAAACAGCGTTTTGATGGGTGGGATACTACCCGTGAATGTCGACATGCACAACTATGTATGCCTGGATGCGCAAGCACCAACGTTGCAAGTCCCTGAAACCCTGAAGCCCTAAACATCCCTAAACCATACAAAACCCCTAAGTCCTAAGGTTTGAACCCCAAAGCTTGAACACCGCACTGTAGCAAAGTGTCTCCTTTAGGCGGCGGTCCTCGTGGGACGAGGGCGCCTGCACCGCGCGGAGCGCCTATGCACAGTGAGGCGTCTCAATACCATGCGACCTGGCGCCAGGGGCACGCGGATTTTGTAGGGTTTATAAAGGCTGGTACGGGTTGAGGGCTTTAAACGGGTTGTTGCAGTGTTGATAATTGGCATGTTTCCGCACGCTTTGAACGGGTTTCATATAGGGGCTCAACGTAGACCATAGGATTCATAAATCCACTGTTTTTTTCAAAAAGGAAAGGGAACTTAACGCTAGGAAGGGGAACGTGGTTTAGTTGTCAGGAAGTTGCACACTGGCATAGGGTTGAAGGCTGGCTGAGCTTGAGAACCCGGTGTAGAGCTCCAGCAAGCAGCTGTGCCATACTTTCGTGTATATTCATACACCTAGAGAAATCTTGACCCCGGAAGGCATTGAGTCTCAAGTGACGAAGACCGGAAACCCTAAACCCTAAACCCTAAACCCTAAACCCTAAACCCTACAAACCCTACAAACCCTATAAACCCTACACCCTGAACCCCAAAGCCGACACGACACCCTCGTACTCACGACTTCCCATGACGGCCCCCCCAAAAAGCCTTTCGCTGCACACTTAACGTCGGCGCTGATCTCTAAGCTCTCACTCTAGCCGGCAATGTAGTGCCCTGATTTCAGGTAATCCCCTGATTTAAGAGTCTCAAGTAATTCAGGAGCTTAGGTTTAGGAGTTTAAGGGGCTTCCATGGCCTGCCCGACTGCTTATATTTGAATTGAAAGGAGCAGGGTTTGCAGTCAGGGCTTTACATTTATTTATCCCGACGACTCTTTCCATCCAAAAATCCTGAAGCGCCACTCGCTGGACCCTTGCTTGAAAGGCCCGGTGATGCGCCCGACAAAATCTAGCAGTTCTACAGTCCCACAACGGCCCCAAAGAGATCAGAAGCGATAAACCGTAACTTCGAGGTGCAGTCCCTAGGCCATAAGCCCTAAATTCTCTTAACCCTAACCTAAAGTACATACATTCCCCGTTTCGAGGTGAAGTTCCTGTCCAACGTGGAGTCCGCCGGGCACACCTGCTACACCATCGAGATCACGCATGCGGGGAGCCGCTGGCAGCAGGCACAATCTATTGTCGGGTTTGGGGATAGGGTTGTGCCAACAACACAAACAGAAGACCAGGCTAGAAACAGCACACCACACCACAGCGATTTAACCAGAAACGGACATGCTAGCAAGGTGCAGAGCTACGTACTACAGTATCGACAAGAGCCCCCAAGACCGCACAAGCTGCACCTGCTAGGCGCGATTCTACCCAAGAGAAGCCCGGAAAGCCTCCAGGAAGCCCCTCCCCAAGCCACATTAAGCCCTAAAGCCCCAAAGCCCTAAACCTTAAACCCTAAACACTCCAAGCCTTAACTTAAACCCTGCACCCAAAAACCAGCCCTCAAACACCAAGTCCCCCGGCGGCGCCCCACCTGTGGGTTTCGTGGCTGTTTAGGATTAAGGCTTAGGGGTTCAGGGTTTAGGGCTTACGAACTTGCGGCTCGCCAGGTGAAGCGCTATCGGGAACTACGCGAGCTTCACGACGAGTTGCGACTGGGCTGCTGCTGCTATCTGAACAACGATTATTATTACAATTGCTACTACTACTACTACTACTACTACCACTACCACTACCACTACCACTACCACCACTACCACCACCACTACCCACCACCACTACACCACCACTACAACGACCGCACGAGGACAACGATGACGACGACGACGACGACGACGACTGCTACCGCTACCGTTCCTCCGGCTGCGAGGAGATCGCGACGACTGCTACTGCCATCGTCCTTGCAATTAGGGGCATGCTTCGGTCTATCATGCCAGTCAGTACTGGAAGGATGGTAGGTTAGCCTAACTATACCCCTGCTGTGGCTGCGGCACATATCTAACCCCTACCTCCAATGCCCCATATCCTAATCCCCTAGACCCTAAACTCTGAAACCCTAAGCCCTAAATCCGAAACCCTCTAGAATAAAGTTCAGGAAGTTGAAGCACGGCGAGATTCTGCCGCCCTTCCCAGGGAAGCGTCCTCTTGGCTCAACTTAAAATTCGATTTTTTCGGATTTCATTGTTGGAGGTCTCACCTAGCCCCAAGCCTAAACCCGGTCACCGACAAGTCGAACATACCCCCTCGTAAATCCTGAACCCTGAACCCTAGTAACCCTAAACCCTAGTAACCCGAAATCCTCAGCCCTAAATGTCCCCTCGTCTGCGGAAAGAAAGGGAAGAGATTCCTAAACCCCAGAAGCCCCACACGGTTTGGTGTAGGGTTTGACTAATTTCAGCCCTTCCTTGCGGTCAGAGAACCCATTTAAAAGCATTATAGAGCCCCTTATAGTTACTTGTCAAAAACCTGAAAACGATCCTTTTAAAACCCGTATCAAGCCGTTAAAGCCCTTGTACAATCATGATAGATCTTTTCTAGAACCCCAAACGCTAAACCCTCAAACGCAAGCCCCTAAACCAAACCCTACGCCCCCAAAACCCTAAGGCCTTAGACCCTGTAAGCCCCAAACCAAAAAACTCTAAACCCTAAACCTTGTACAGACCTTGAGCCCGAAACCTTTAACCCGAAATTCTAAGCCTTCAACCCTAGCCAGACCCCAGGGTTCAAGCCCTAAACCCTACAGAGCTTGAGGTTTGGAGGTTTGGGGTTTGCGGCCTTAAAATTTAGGGGGTTAGAGTCTGTGGGTTTAGGAGGGTTCTATCGGGGCTTACTAGGGCTTGAGCATTATAAAAATACTAGTCCGAAAGATGCTAGTCCTAAAAGTCCCACACCATATGAGGTGATGCTCGGTTCTCTTGTTTCGAAGATAGGGACCTTCATAACTAGCATAGGGCTTGGGGGGTTACCTTGCAGTATAGCAATCATTCGGAAACTCTAGAGTAGAATAGTATTAGTTTAATGACTAGTTAGGCTGGTATGTTATATGGTGCCAGCAGATTGTAGACTGCGTCTCTCAGGGCCCTTTAGACAGTTCGACGAGGGTTCTTTGGCACACCACTCTTCTCCAACTGGGTGATACTTGTTGATGGGCATAATCCTCTAATACCTTTTTAGGAATGTGCTATAATTGCCCCTTCAAAACCCCCGATTAAGCCCTAAGCCCTCAACCCCGGCCCCCAATCCCCGGCCCTTGACTTTCTGACAGAAGTCCGAACCTCTGAACCCCACCTCTATACACCCTAAACCGGGCTCTGCGCGCCCTTTGTCCATCAAGGCTTCTTTGGCAACAGTGATCCAGCCTTCGTGGCACAGAGACAGGAAGGATTAGCATCTCGGCCTGTTCCAAACCCGGTGTGCACCCGGGGTGCAGCTCCCTAAACCCTAAACCCTAAACTTCCTAAACTTCCTAAACCCTAAACCCGAAGCGCTAGGTGCTGAGGCAACGGTTTTGGGATTTCGGCATATTGGGTTTCGGGCGCAGGGTTTGGGGTTTGAGGGCTTGGAGCGGTGTAAGGTTTAGGGTCTTCGGAGTTTTCGGGGTTTAGGGTTTAGGGGTTTATACTTGTTTCAGCTTTTGGGAACCTTGGGATGTCCTATGTTACATGCACTAGTCTGTTGTTCATTCGCCTATGTCATGTCTGTGGAGGGTTCAGGGTATAGGGTTTCAAAGGCTGGGGATCGGAAGGCCAGAGAATATGTCAAAGCCTGCAGAAGAGGAGGAGGCGATCCTCCCGCTATCATCTAAGAAGTTGCATCTACCTAAGGTTTCAATATCCCAACAAAAACACGAGGACACCCCACACCCCCCAGGCTTCGGGAGCCCTGAGCACTGTACGAGCTGCTAACCAAATCCCTACCCCTCCAAGCACCGTCATTCGGGATCGTAGTTAACATAGGAGCCTAAATAATTACCTATACCATTTTGGGGGTTCCTTATTATTATGATTATACTATAATGTACCCCAAAACCCTATTCTAAGGCCCGAGCGATCGCAGGTCCAGATAGTTCCCCCGGGCTTTACAGCCTTGTTTCTGGACTATAGGGGTGGGCGATGGCTGGTCAGGAGTCGCTGCTTCGTGCAGCGATTTCAGCCGCGTGCCGGGAGCGTGCACCACGGAGGACCATCGCTGCTATCGCTGCGGCAGTGACTACTGCGCTAGTCACTGCTGCAGCATCGCATGCGAGGGACCCGAAGGAGCCCACTGGCAACCTGGCGCCGAACGGTGTTCAGGAGGGTGCCATGTCTGGCACACGTGACAAGCTGGAGCAAGATCTTCGCGCAGCAAGGGCTGCTAAGCGTCGATTGAAGAGCCAGAGGAAGCGTCAGGCTGACAAGGTTGCAAAAGCTGAGATGCTGGAAGTTACAGGGACGATCGCCAACACGAAGCCGATCGCTAAGACGTGGGAAGAGGCTGCACAGATTGCCTTGGCAGCGGCGGGGAAACGCAAGGCTGAGGACGACCTGGATGCAGATGGACTTCAATGTCCATGGACACGGTGGGCACCCGGCGCCCAGTCGTTGATCCCATTTTTCTGACACGGTTACACAATGAGAGAGCGGATGACAGCCACTTGACGAGGCCTAGCCTTTCTTCTCGAGATGGCCGCGCAGCAGAGGGGAAGGGAAGCAAAGGAACCAAAGTGCAAGACGTGGACCGAGGGTGCAAGCAACCGACCCGTAGACGACCACCTTAATTCACTTCAGGCGCACCGGAACTTGAGTGTTCCCGAGGCTGCTTAAAAGTTTTATGTGGATGCTGAAAAAGCATTCTCGCTGTTTCCAGTGCACCGGCAACAGACCAGGTGTTCAGACGCTTTAGAAGACCGACGCAAGTCCGCACTCACCCCAAAACCCTATTCTGATTATTAAGGGCCCTACATTACTTGGATGATGACAAAGCCAGCAACCTCGCCAATCTCGAGCCTTCACGACCAAGCATGCCCCAAGCACGGGGGAGGACGGCGACTCTGCCGTCAGATGCAACTGCGTCTGCTGCCCGAGGGCGTGGAGCATGGCCTGCCATGGAAGCTTTGAGAAAGAAGATGGGAACTTCGACGAAGAAGGCGGCAAGAGAAGGCCACGGACAAGCAGCTGAAGGTCTGGGCTTCCCAAAGTCACCCTGACACAGGGACAAGAGCCTCGCCTCCAAAAGCCCACCCCTGGGGTCCCAACACATGTCTTCACGGCTTCATTTACACCGAGAAATCCAAAAACCCGAAGAGACCAACGCCTATCCTAAGACCCTTATACAGCATGGCAAGAACTCCCTAAGCCCGAGAAGCCTTTCAATAACCCTTGAAGCCTAAAGTCTAAACCCCCATTGCAGGAACGGTATCTGGTGGGAGTTCTCCAGCTCGACCCAGATGTCACCCACCCGGCCCTTCGATCGTGCTCCGGACGGCTTAGGGTTTAGGGCTTAGGGTTTCGAGTTTAGGCTTTAGGGTTTAGGGTTTCGAGTTCAGGGCTTGGGGTTTCGAGTTCAGGGCTTGGGTTTCGAGTTTAGGGCTTGGGGCTTCGAGTTTAGGGCTTGGGGTTTCGAGTTTAGGGCTTGGGGTTTCGGGTTTAGGGCTTGGGGTTTCGAGTTTACCTAACCTTGTTTGGAAGGGGTGATAGGGATCCGAATATGAAGGCCCTCAGAGAATTTCCCGAAAGAAGCCAGATTTCGAATCAGAAGCTTGAATAATTGCAAGAACTGTTCTTTAGGGTTCCATCTTATAAATATGGTAGAATATGCTCCAGGGCCCCTATTCTAATTTTTGAGGCCCTAGCCTATGCAAGACCCTCATAGTGCCCCCTATATGAACCCTTGAGAGGAACCCTTAGTGGTTGTGGGCTCTGGAAGCCGGAGCTCCGGACGCCACGCTCTGGAGGGTTCAGTTTTACAGGGTTTAGGCCGATCGCTCACAAAACGGAAGCCCTTGGCATGTCGGAGGCCATTCCGAATGAGCCCCCGCATTACTCTCTTGGAACCCTGTCCCTGCTATTGGTGTCTTTGTTAGTTTAAATAGATATTTGCTTTTCATCCTCCTTGCCAAGTCCCGGAGCCTGTAAGTAACCCAACCCGTGTACCCTAAACCCAAGGCCCTCAACAACCCTGAACCCTGGCTAAAACCAAACCCGAGGCCTAGCCCTGACCTAGGCCCTAGACCCCTGAACCCTAGGCCCTACACCCCTCAACCCTCGGCCCTAGACCCCTCAACCCTAGCCTCAACCCTAAGCTAGACCCCTACACCCTGAACCCTAGGCCCTAAACCCTGAACCCTAGACCCCTAAACCCTGAACCCTAGGCCCTAAACCCTGAACCCTTCCAAAGGCCAGAGAAGCCCTTTTGCTCTGGGGATGAAAGAAGGCTCGGGCTTCCATAGCCGTTAGGGATTACTGTAGTAGGTTTGTTTAGGGTTTGTTAGGACTTCTTGGGGCTGCTTCTTAGGGCTCGTGAAGGCTTAGTAGTTTTTTTTTGTGTGGTATGTTGAGGTTTGTCTGCTCTTATTAAGGCTTGTTAGGGCTTATTAGGGTTTAGCGGTTCAGGGTTTAGGGTTTACATTTCAGTTTAGAGCTTGTAGAGCTGAACCTCCCAATGCCAAGGCCCAGTCTTAAGCCCGAAAACACACAACCCCAAGGCCTTAACCTCACACCGTAAACCCCCCCCCCCAAACCTCACGCCCGGCCCTCAACCCTAAACCCCAAGGCCTAAGTCCTAAACCCTAAACCCTAAATCCTAAACCCCAAAGACTCTAAACCCTAAACCCCAAGCCCTGAACCCTAAACTCGAAGCCCTTAGCCCGAACTCCGAAACCCAAAATCTAAACCCCTCAGTCGAGGTTCCTGGGAGGTCCCACTCCAACGCTGGATCTGGGCCCTTCCGCTCAGGAGAAGGAGCTACTGGAGCTCTGCCATAAAATTGGCTTCGGGTTTAGAGGGTTTAGGGTTTTGGGTATGAGGGTTTGGAGGGTTGAGGGTTTTGGGTATGAGGGTTTGGAGGGTTTAGGGTTTTGGGTATGAGGGTTTGGAGGGTTTAGGGTTTTGGGTATGAGGGTTTGGAGGGTTTAGGGTTTTAGGTATTAGGGTTTGGAGGGTTTAGAGGGTTTAGGGTTTTAGGTATTAGGATTTGGAGGGTTTAGAGGGTTTAGAGTTTTAGGTATTAGGGTTTGGAGGGTTAAGGGTTTTAGGTATTCGGGTTTTAGGGGTCAGGGTTTAGAGGGTTTAGGGTTTATGGAAACGACGTTCGGAAGCTTTTTTGTGGGGCGTTGGGTTTGAATCTGTTTTAGGGGTCCTTGAGTTTCGGGTTGGCGTTTCGTTGAGTTTTTGTAGGCTTTTGGCTTGGTGGCCTTTTAATTTTGTCAAAGCCTTAGAGATGTTTAAGGTGAGGAGGGTTAGGGTTCACGTTGTTGGGTTTGTATAGGGTTTGAGGTCTTGGGTACCCCTGAAGCCCGAAACGGGGGGAGCACCCTGAAGCGCCGCAGAACTTTAGGCTTTTGGAGGCTCCGGGTTGAGGGTTTAGGGTTTAGGGGTTGGGGTTTATGGTTTAGGGATTGCCTTAGTTATTAGATCTCAACTAAGCCTGTCTTCTTTGGCTGGCCAAACCCCCAACCCTAAACTATAAAACCCTAAACCCTGAACCCCAAGCCGCTTCGCATTGTGGCTTCTGGGTTTATTTTCGAACCGTGTTTGTTTTTTTGTTTTTGTTTGGGGGGGGGGCCTTTCGGCTTTTTAATTTTTTCAGGGGTCTGGGGGCGTTCCGAAGTCTCGGCCTCTGAGCGGGTTAGGTTCTCATTGGCTTCGGTTAATGGTCTGAGGGGTTTTGGTTTAGGTTTTGATTGTTTAGGGTTTGGGTTGTTGGCTTTTTGGGAATTCGGGGTTTTAAGGTTTAGGGTTTTATTGTTTAGGGTTTAGGGCTTTATTGTTTAGGGTTTAGAGGCTTCGGGGTTTCACTGTTTAGGCCTCACTGTAGCGGTTTTGTGGTTTCAGAGTTTAGGGTTCAGGGTGTTATTGTATTGTTTAGGGTTTAGGGTTTGGGGGGCGTTCGGGGTTTCATTGTTTAGGGTTTAAGGTTTTGCTGTCTAGGGTTCACTGTAGCGGTTTTAGGGTTTCAGAGTTTAGGGTTTAGGGTGTTATTGTATTGTTTAGGGTTTAGGGTTTTATTGTCTAGGGTTTGGGGGTTTCGGGGTTTCATTGTTTAGGGTTTAGGATTTCACTGTTTAGGGTTTACGGTAGCGGTTTTGGGGTTTCAGAGTTTAGGGTTTAGGGCTCTCCCAGACCTGCCAAGATCCCTTGGTTAAGGAATGCACCTGAAACCAAACATCGGGATCCTAGGAAGGTATGTTCCGTTTAGGGTTTAGGGTATGTTCCTTAAAACATTGACTGCCCAGGGAACCCAATTGCCCTTAATTAAGAAATATACCTTAAATTGTAGGGGCCTTAGCCTTAGCATTATGATTCAAGGTATGTTCCTGAATTAAGGGCTATTGGGTTCTCTGACTTTGGAAGGTCTGGATTTTTGTGCCTCTATTTTACAGGAGCCTAGGGGGTTATTGGTTTAGGGTCTTGGGGCATGAGGGTCGGTTAAGATTTAACATGGCTTAAGAACTGAAGCCTTGCTTGGGGCTTAAAGGCATTGTGATGCTAAGAGTTCAGATATGCTGAGGCTGGTAGGGGTTTCGGAGTTTAGCAGAGTTTACGGAGATTGGTTAGGGGGTATGTGGCTGTTAGGGCCGTGAGGGTTTGGGGTGTAAGGTTAGTTATGGCTGTTGCCTTTTAGTGTTTCAGGATGTTGGGCTTGATGCTGAAAAGTCTAGGACTTTTGATAGGGGATTTGTGGGCATTGGTATTCAGGGTTTAATCATAAACCCTAAACCCTAAACCACCCTAACCCCTAAACCCCGACATGGAATTCTGATGCCGACGTAAGCTCCTAGAAGACATCGTCTTCGCCTCGCCGAAACAAAGATGCCTAAAACCAAAACCCTCAACAAAAAAAAAGCTAAACCCCGACAGCCCTAAACCCAAACCCCAGACCCAAAACCCAAAGTCCCAAAGCCTTAAACCCAAAGGCCGAAATGACCCTGAATCCCACAGCTTTCATCTCCCAAGCCAAGGACGCGCTGCGTCGGCAGCTGCTAACCTCCCACCCTTCAGCCGCCGCTCTCGAAGAACGTGGCTCGGCTGTTTCATCTCGGGGCTTTGGGATTCCGGGGTACCCCAAACCCTAAACCCTAAAGCCTAAACCCTAAACCCTAAGGGTTCTTCGGCTCGAATAGGGGTGAGCTGAGGGGTGCTGGTCGGCTGGAGTGTTTGGGGTTTTGGGTTCAGGGTGCCACGGTGTGGAGTCGTGGCATTATAGGATCTGGGGTTAGGAGTGAGGGTTTGAGGGCTCTCAGCAGTCAGGGTGTACGGATTTGGGGTGTAGGGTGCTGAGGGGTTTTCGGCTGAGTTTAAAAGTCTACATGGACCGCCGCATTTAAGGCTTCACATACCGAACTCAGACTAAGTTGCTCGGCACTGGACTCTTAAGCCGTCCTAAACCCGGGAGGTTTCCACACCTCGCAACTGAACAGCCGCTCCACAGGGCCTGAGAATCCTGCTTTTACGCTGTGAGTTTAGGGTTTATGTAGGGTTTAGGCCCCAGGTTAAAGCGAGGCACCCTGTCTGTGTTGTAGAGTAGGTAACCTTAAACCTTCTTGGGATGCTACAATCCCTATGTGATCCCAGAGGCTAACCTATAGTTCCTCTAGGATGCCGGGCACGTAGTCTGCGGTGGCCCTGGTGTCCACGCCCCAAGCAAGTCTTTAAATCCCGGGCCCCGAGCTCTCTAGAGAACCCCAGAATGATGGAACATAGATTAAGGATGATGAGTGCCGGGATCTTCTATGCATGAGGATAATGAACCCAAAACCCCAAACCCTAAACCCTAAATGATGTCCCAGCTTCCTAACCCTAAGCCCTACACTTACTGTAAGCCGTAGGCACCCGAATTTTCGGCCTCCTGCTTGCAGCCAGGAGAAACGACCGAGAGAAGGAGGAGGTTTGTTGAGAGCATGAAACTCAGTGCGCCTTGGCTCTCTATGTTGATTAGGGTTTGTGGGGATTTAGGGTTTTAATGTCTGAAATGTAAGTGGCTCTCTGTCATGATCAAGGTTTAGGGCTTAGCGTTTGCAGTTTGGGGTGTAAGGTTCAGGTTAGTTCTATCATGATCCTTGGTGCTGAGTCTTGTCGTCAAGGGAATGCTGTCCCGAGTGAGATGAATGATTCCTCCACATTGTTTTGTGCTCGCGGAGGGCATGCAGGGAATTTTGAGTTTCATGAGCTATCAGTTTTCCAGACTGATTTCATGGGCCAGTCGGTTCCCTACTTCTGGTGCGATTTGGCACTGGCCAGGTTGTTCGAGTTCGCCTTAAGGGCTGCTCGTCTAAAGCTTGTAGGCGCAACCCGACCTTTAGATGAAACCCTAAACCCTAAAAGCCTTAAAGCCCTACCCCTGCTTGACTAAACTCCATGAAGTATAAACCCGACCCACCCACCAGCCGACCTAAACTAAACCCGGAAGCCCTGAACCGTCCAGCAACCCGAAATCCTAAATCCTAAGCGCACCCTACATCTCAAGCCCTATACTTCCCAGGTCTTAGACAACGAGCCCCAACAATCCCAAACCCCTAGCGTTCCTGGATAGCTTCTAGGAATCCTTAAAGGAGCCGTGAAGAAAAAAACCCTTACAAGAGCCCGGGAGGTCCTAGCTCAGCCCGTTGATCCCGTGATCCTCCGGGACCTCGGCTTGGACGGTGATCCGGTGCCTATCTCCCAAGGCGCTCCTACTGCTGTTGCTAATAATTGTGAGTTATATATATATATATATCTATATCTATATATATATATATCTATATATCATTATGTCTTACTAGTGTTATCTAGTACTCTTATAGTTAGTAGCAGTTAGTAACAACTGCTTGTTATGATCATTGGTCTGGTGCGAGTCTTCCTTTCTAGTGCTGCCAAATGTAACGAAAGTAGCACAAAGCAGTATGTTTGCCATTACTTCTAAATCACTCTTATCGTTGCTAAATCATTACCAGTATGGACATTATGATGTCTGTTATTGTTTGTGTGACTGTTATGGTTAGTTGGATTACAAGTATTCCTATGAAGGGTCCTGATTACGATTAGGATTATGATAGTGAGTAAAAGTATGATTATGATTGCCTTTATGGTGGTTCTTGTCAGTTCTATTATTCGTAGTAGTGCTGTGTTCCACCACATTGTTTAGTGTTCGTTGTAATCTTTACACTTACCACTAGTCGCTTGCTTCATTGCTGTTACTGTTGCTTTCTATTAGGATACTGGTGTTGTTCTTACTAGGCACTTGTAGTCGTGGTCGTCGTCGTCGTCGTCGTCGCCTTAGTAGTACTGGCAGTGGCTGCTGTAGTAGTAGTAGTCGTCGTCGTCGTCGTCGTCGTCGTAGTCGTGGCAGGAGGACGTCTCATCGTATACTTGTGCCATCACTAGTTTTGCTCTTATGCCGAGTGTTCGCATTGGATTTGCCCAAAGTCGGTCGATAATGATGATGACGATGATGGTGATGGGGACGACGACCATGATGATGCTGGTTACCTTCTTTATTGCTTTTCTTGCCATTGTCGTTGGTTCTATCACCATCTCCACTGTGAATAACATCACTACCGTGGTTTTCGTATTCATGACCGGCGCTGTTGCCAGTATCAGCAACATCATCGCCATTGTCGCCATCAGTCTAATTCTCTCTTCATAGCCACCAAAATGTCATTGTTTATGATTCTGAAGGTTATTACAGACGAATGCGTGGAGACATTCCATCAAAGCCGGATAATTTTCAGCAAGTCCGCTTTCGGTTCAGCTCTTAGGCATGGGTGGGTGCAAAGCCAATGGCTGAAACCGTAGCCCAAAATCACTCCTACACCCGGAAGTAATAGCCTTCTACCAGTGTGGAGGATCAATCGAATGCTAACCCAAAGTCTCAAAACCCCCAGCGCTCAAGCCCCGTCGTGGGTTTGCACTTACGTGCATCAGCGGACTTCGCCAATAGCTTGAAAATATGGCTTCTAAATACCCTCAACCCTAAACCCTCTTTGGGGGTACCCCGAGTTGTAGACTTGTAACAGTACTTATTATCTATACTAAACCCCAAACCCCGAGTGGTAGAGTTGTAACAGTACTTACATCTACCTAAAGCTTACCCTCAACCCTTATTTCCTGAGCCTTGTGACGGTGCAGAAGTCCCACTTATTTGAAACTTGAAACTAGGGTCTTTTGTGGGTTGATAGTTTAGGAACGGATGAAACTAAGGTATTTTCCGTTGAGGGTTTAGGAACTCGTCATAACTTTGGCTCGACAATTTCAGCCGTACACTAAGCCGCCGGTGTTAAAGAATCCAGCCTTCAGCATGCAGTGGCGTCCTCCCCACCTTCCCGCTCCTTGTCCCTCCTAAATGCAGGGCATACTGGCCCGAACCATAGTAGTAATCACTATAACAGCCCTACTTTATACTGCATAGAATTTTGAGGTACTCTAAGTGATAGAGGTGGTTTGAAGGTATCTACTCTGGGGGGGGGGGGGGGGGGGG
>CAJNJA010006436.1:0-16916 GCA_905231915.1 Symbiodinium necroappetens
GAGAGAGAGACAGGGCCTTGAAAGTGAGAAACCCAAGATGCAGGCCCTGAACCCTAAACCCTAACCCTAAACCCTAAACCTTAAACCGTAAACCTTAAACCCTAAACCTTAAAACCCTAAACCCAAAGCCCCAAACCGGGTTGGGGGGGGTGGGCGTTGAAACCCCTTGGCCTTCTACTTCAACCTGCGAAGAGCGAGGGGCCGGACGTCAGGATTGGGACTCCAAAGTTCCTGGGTTCCTTTTAAGGTTTCCCATAAGGGGTTCCATAAAGGTGCCTAAAGGGGCGCAGGGTTTAGGGTTTAGGGAAAGGGTTCTTTAAGGGTTCCATAAAAGTGCCTAAAAGGGGTCCAAGGTCTATGCAAGGATGTCAAGAGAAGTCTCCCAGAACTGCCCTAAGAAACCCCAAACACCCACACCGTCAACTTCGACGCTGCGCCAGCCGGTATTTTGTTGCATTTTGTTGCTTAAGGCCCCCTTTCGGCCTGCAGGTGTCCCAAGGCAAACCCCTTCAGCATCGGGGTTCCAACCTAAGTCTCACAAGCTCTTCCTAGGTACCCCCCCGGAACCCAAACGGCCCTAAACCCTGGCCCCCAAAGCCGTAAGGACCCTGAAGTCCAAAGCCATTCTGGAATCCTTGCCAAATCCTTGCAGGACGCTCAGAAAAACTGCATAAGAAACCCCGAAACCCTCATCCCCGAGAAGTTCAAGCCCGGGCGGCCTCAGCGTTGCCGAAGCGAGCCGCCTCACATCTGGAAGGGAGCCCTGAACCCAAAGCGGCCTCGACGATAGTGACGGAATCCATTCGGGGGCCTGATTATCATGAAGCCAATACTTGCAGCAAAGAAACATGAATATATACAGGCATATGCAAGGATATACACACATGTACACATATGCGCACACACATACATACGTAGGTACATGAACGCATACCTCTCTTCATGAAAGGGTAGCAACAGTTGATCTAGACTCTAGACCCGATCCCTTCACAGCCTTGGAGCCTGAAGCCAAAGCCACGGAAGTCGAGAAAGATGAAATCAACACCCCTAAAACCCTGAACCCTAAACTCCTGTGAAGGAGCCTGATGCTCCACAGCCTCGAGCCAATCCCCACCCTAATTTCATAAAAGGCTAGGTTTAGGGTTTAGGGGTTTAGGGGATTAGGGCTTAGACCCTAAAACTCGAGAACCCTATAGATCCCAAAGCAGCGAAACGTGGGGCATCCCCAGGTTTACCAAACCCTGAACCCTTGAAAACCTTTCGGAGGACCTCCATGAGAGGAGTCAGACCGGAGCTTGGTACCTGAGGCTATAGGGTTTAGGGTTTAGGCTTTAGGCTTAAGGTTTAGGGTTTAGGGGTTTAGGGCCTAGGGTTTAGGGGCTTCGGGTTTGCGGCTTGGGTTTTCAGGGCGTAGGGGACGTAAGGGGTTTTGGGTTCAGGGTTTTAGGGCCTAGGAGTTTAAGGGTTTTGGGGCTTAGGGGGTTTAGGGCTTAATGTTTCAGGGCTTAAGATTTTAGAGTCTCGGTTGAGGGCTTGTTACTCGTATTGATGAGACGACGGAGCAGACGGACACTGCGGATCAATATCCTGAAGACAATGTTAACAGCAACAAGGAGAAGAATATCAGTAGCAGTGCGAATGATATAAAACAAAATACCCTAAAGTGTCAAGAACAACCATGGCCGTTGCAAAGAAACATTACAACAATCACATTCCATCACACGGCAGTACCTCGCATCGATAATACAGATTACGACAGATCAACCGCCATCAACAGCAACAACTACACATAAAGTTGTAAAGGTCATAGTGATGGTAACAATGAAGCAAATCATTTCAAAAACGCTGCGGATGATGATGGTGATGATGGTGATGGTGCTGATGATGATGATGCTGGTACTGGTGAGGGTTATGATGACGATGATGATGGCAATGATGATCTGACCTTGCAATGAAGACGACAATGACGATCCCGACGGCAGAGATGGCGATGCTTCGTGATGGAAGCACTGAGCTTCAGGTTTCCCTCACCATCGCAGTTTGAAAGCTCAGTCTAGATTAGTCTAAATTGTTGCCGACTTCGCTTTTCGACGAGATTCCACGGACACCCCAACGATGCAGGGAAGTTCCGGGATAGATGCCTCTGGATTTACTATGTTTAAACGAATTCGACTCTATGCCGTTAGCACTCAACCCTATGCCCGAATCCGTGAATCCTAGGTCCTTTATCACATGCTTGGTGAAGCATAGCTTGGCCTGGAAGTTCACATCGAAGTTGCGCCTGTCACATGACATCAGACAGTCTTACTAGGGCTGTAGGGCTTGGGGTTTAGGGGCTTGGGGTTAGAGTCGAGGGGGTGCTGAATGCCTGAACATATGGTACCAGGCTTCGAGCACCTTTGCTATTCGTCTTCTTTTCCGTCGCTGACCAACCTACAGTTCTCCATGACCGTTGCCAGCCGTTTTGCTGGAACAAGAACGAGGAGAAGCGTTACCTTTGTCACCACAATCCACCACCACCACCAGCACCACCACCACCACCGGCACAAAAGCCATCGCCAATGAAAAGAGCAACACAACCTTCCAGGGATGCAAAGACAATGAAACGGAGAACGAGCAACAGGAAAGCAGATCTTCAGTTGGAAGGTTGTGGTTTCGGTATGTCTTCACCAATATTTACTAGGTTACAACAGGATACATAAGCTTGGTCATTGATGTGGCCGCTAGATCGGGGTTCTTTCCAGCATTAATGATCAGAACTGGGCTGACGGATTTGTGGTGTTTTGTGGTCTAGAAAGCCACGCATCGCATGTAGAACCCTTGGAAGGAACCAACCCACCAGCAGCATGTAGAAAACCCGTGCTTGCCACAAGGACCTTGAACCCGAAAGGCAGAATTCCAGGAACCCCGGCTGTCGGAAAAACTCCAACCATGCACCTTTGGACGAGATAATGCGGCGCTGCATCCACTACCGAAGAGCCTGATGTCGGATCTCAAGAGGTGTTGATTCGTTTTCGAGGCCCTTTCGAGTTCGAGTTGCCATGAAAAAGATACCATAGGGTTGCCATAGACTTACACAGCAAGAGTTCCTGGACATGATGGGCTTCGGGGATGAAGGTTTACGGAATCAAGAATCAGGCTGTGCAAGGGTCGAGGGTTTACAGTTTTACAAAGGCTTCCAAGTCCAAAGGAGAACAGAAGCGGCTTGAACGGATGCAGCGCTCAGAGGGTTAGGCTCGCCACACCTGGAAACGAAAGCAGATCCTAACGGCCTTAGAGTTCGCACGCATGGAAAAAACGCCTACAATCTCAGAGCACGTGCACATAAAAAGACACGAAACTCCAAAACTGGGGCACGGTGTAGGGCTTGGGTAAGTAACCTTGCGACCGTAGATTGCCCAGTGGACTGCAACCGGAACTCAAACATCCGACCCCACCACCCCCCCTGCTCCGCCGGCCTAAACCCCACGCGCAAGCATCTAGAGCCCCGAACACTCCAACCTCAACACCCCTGTAAATCTAAACTGCCCTCAAATCGAAACCCTCATTCCCAGAGCATTAAATCATTGAGCCGCCATCTTGTCGCACACCTCGCAACCCTAAGGCCCGCAACCCCAAGGCCTTCCGGAAATCGCAAAGAAGCCCTTCTGAAACGATGTACGTACCTCTTTAGCGAAGCCCTGTGAACCCTGAGTTTGGGGGCTCTGTTGACGTGGTAAGCCTGCCCCACAGCCCTTCATGAACACATTTGGGCGTGTAGTTTCTGAACTATACTGTCCTTACAAGAAGAAACCCCAAGGATCTGCTTTGCTGCTGACCCTCTCACGGAACGGTTGATGATATAAATCCGCACTACCCACAACAAGCAATATACCATAATTCTTATAGTTTATGGTCCTTGAAGTAGTGCAGGATTTATATCATCAACAGAATCGCTTGCTAGAACCAAAGAGCGCCCAAGAAGCTCCCCAAGAAACCCTCCATTACGCTCCAAAGGCCTGCCAGGGCAGCCAGGGCAGCTTTTGCAACGGCCGTCTTCGAGATTTGAGCGGCGCCTGGGAACAACAATTTGTGGGGTTCAGAGGTTGAAGGGTTAGGATCTGAAGATTTGGAGTCTTGTTTTCGGGTTTGGAGTCTTGGCCTCACTGCTATAAACGCTACTTCACATACTCTCTTGGCTTAGAGGCTTCTTCAGTTTCGTCTGACGTTGAAGGGCTGAGGCATCTCAGAGCAACTAGCAAGAATATCCTCTCAGAGTCCCAGTATAATGGCTACATTACTATGTACCCATAACACCCTATTCTTAGCATAAAGGCTACTGCTCTTTGCTGCTGCGTGGTCGACAGAGCCCTAATCCCTAAGAGCCCGAAGCCCGAAACCCTAAGAACCGAGAACCGCAAGAACCCTAAGAATCCGACCCTGAAGAACCCCCGACCCCAAGCCCAAAATCGAACGCCTCATGCTTGTATTCATTAGAAGCTGGCTGTCCTGAAAGCTCGCTCCATTGAGCTCTCATTTTGAAGAGTTTCAGCGTAAAGAGGGAAGCTTGGTTAAGCCCGCAAGCAATGAACGGTTCGTAACTCGAGCTGGACATGCCATGGGAGAAGCTTTCCATCTCGGTCAAGACAAGAGGAATCAGCAGTGTAAAATAGGGGCCTTAACGGTTAGAATAGGGTTTTGTGGTATATAATACAATAACTAGAACAAGGATTGGTAATTTAGGTCCCTATGTTACTACCTAAACATGGAGAGCGTTATTGCCAAGACCGAAGTGAGAAAGCTAGTTCCTGGGCTGAGCGCCATCGGTCAGCCTTTTCTCTGCAAACCTTCAAACCTGAGACTCATAATTCTTCCGCAGCGGCCTATCAAAGGGATTTCGGGGGGTTAAGGTTTAGGATTTCGGTTTTGTGACTTGGAGTTCAAGATGAAACAAATGGTTTAGGATCGAGGATTTAAGGCTTAGGAGCCCGAAACCCTGCAAACTTAGGGTTAGGCTGGGGCTCCTTGCCAGAGTCGTCGCGGTTCCCGCGCACCGCATAGAAGAGCAGAGTGCGGCCCTGCTCGTCCGTGCCGGAAATCGAACGCCTTTGGTGCGAAAGGCGGGGCACAGATGGGTTTAGGGAGTAGGTGTATGTATGTGTGTATATATATATATTATAAATATTATATATATATATATATTATGTTGAGGTTTGGGGTTTTGACTGTTTGTATAGTGGCCTCTAAAGTGAACAAGAATGTATAAAACTTTCCAGGAACAAGGGACCCCTGGTATAGAGCCTAAATACTAATATTCAAGTTCATTGTGGCAAGGATATGTTAATCAGGTATCCTTGGTTGTAAGAAACTCCCGGAAAACCCTGATAAAACTCACAGAAGCCCGTAAGACCCTAAAACAGCCCGAACGCACTCTGAACTTGAAAAGCTTTGATTTCGCAACTTCAACCCCAACACCCCTAAGGCCCCACATCCGTGCAAAGCCCCGGAAGAATCCCTCTTCACAATACCTGCACCTGAATCCCGAATCCACCAAACCGCTCTGAATAAACCCTTTCCAACCTTTATAAAGACCTCTAGACCTTTTATAGATCCTCTAGAAACACCCTACACATATATCCTAAACCCTAAACCCCCAAAAGCGGTGGCCTCAGCACAGACGTTAAGATCTCCAAGGTTTCTGTGTCCTCCTGGCGCGCGGCGATGCGCGCCTGGCGACAGAAACATGGGCTCGTTTGAGGGCTCCCTTTAGGTGGTACGTTTAGGGAGGGGTGGTTTGGGGTTTTCGTAAAGTTTGCGGTGGAGGCGGGTCTAGTGGGTCTACAAGCGCCTTACAAGGCTTCTTTATGGGCTTTGGAGATGGTCGTTGCTTTCTCTGGATGATGTACAGCTTGAAGCACGCCAAGCTTGGTCTTCCTCAATGATCAACTCGTTCCGGCAAACCGTAAGGAATGCACCAGCATGTTTTCAGATTCTCGTAGTATTGGTTCCAATAAGCGTAGACCAGAGAACCCGAGCTTGGCCCATGCAGCAAAGTTAATGTATCGAGACAGATGATACAAGCATGTTAAGGACATAATTCGGTTCAATCGTTGCTGCTGTGTGGGGGAACGATTCATACTGCTGTTCTACAGTAATCAATAGATTGCTCTGCTTGCACCGATAATGGGCACGACACCTATATGTGTTGAGCAATGGAAGGATCAAAATTCTGCCTGCAGTCGCGGTCACAAAATGCAAGAAGCTGAAAGGCTCGACGAGACATGCAAGACATGAAAATGCCTGTAGGGGGAAAGCAAGAAGACGTCAGCAAAGATGCAAAGACGGACTCCACGAACAGAAGAGCGAATACAAAGCCAACCATTCTAACGCCAAGGAAAGACGACGGAATCGCTTCACTGGGGTCAAAAACGGGGTTGTTGCTGTCCCGTCTGTAATAGTAGAAAGCAATGTTAACATGCCCAACATGAGAAGTCAGCATTTTCCATAGAACCTGACAGATGGGGATTTCGGGAGAGAAAGCTGAGTAATTAAACCAGACAAGACCCGAGAAATCATCGGCAAAGAACACCAGTGTTGTAATGCTTGCCGTGCCGACTTCTTATCTCACCACCGCAGTCAAGCCCCGCAACCCCGTAAGAATGATCTTAGCATCACGGGAGAGAGCGAGAGAGAGAGAGAGAGAGAGAGAGAGAGAGAGAGAGAGATATTCAAAATCTGCATATGCAGTGTAATATACAGTTACGTAACATGCGTATAGATCGCTCATGTTCCATAGCTAATGTGGTTTCGCTCGACCGGCAACAACAGATAGATATCTAGGTATATAGATAGATAGACAGATAGGTAGGTAGATTGATAACTAGAGATATAGATAGGCAGATCGACAGATAGACAGATGGATAGATAGATAGATAGATAGACCGATAGACAGACAGATAGATAGGTAGGTGGATAGATAGATAGATTGATTGATTGATTGATATGCTCTGTTTACATTGGAGTCACAACAGACCGTATCCGAAACCCAAGCCCCAAAGTCTGCAAGGATGCCTCAGCCGATTTGGAATGATGGCAGCGCTTTAGGGTTTAGGGGTTTAGGGGTTTAGGGGTTTAGGGCAGGGTTGGGTTTAGGGTTTAGGGGCTTAGGGTTTAGGGTTTAGGGTGGCACTGTATTGGGCTTGGGGTATCTTCTTAGGATTGCCATCTTGGGATGGTGAGGGTTCGATGCTTGGGTTGAGATCTTGGTCTAGGGTTGACGCACTCCCCAAGCCCTGTTCCAGCTAACATTACGCCCACCTCCAGGCTCAGGGGGAGCTTCGAGGGGCTTTGCTCAGCCGCTGTGGCGGGATTTGCGGTGCCTGGCTCAGCTGCGTTTGGAGCTTCGGATGTTCGCATCTCGTATTCAAGGTCCTGGGTGTGCAGAGAAAGGATGTGTAGCCCTTGAGGGAGGGGCCGTTTGGACAGCTTCACACTCTCCGAATCTCAAAAGAAAGACAACAGCTTGGGACAGGCCCTCCCCGAGGAGGAGGAGGAGGAGGGTGTAGAGCAACACCCGCTAATCACCGCTGACGTCCCCAGTTTTTCAGTCTTCAAAACTGACCTAACATCACCCCCAGGCCTTTGAAGTTATATCTCCCTGCATGTCCCGATCCTCCGAAACTTTACTCAGAGCTTATCACTCCCATCGAACTCTGATAGCCTTCTAAACCCCCAGGTTTGGCTTTGAAGTCCCAAGCCCGAAGCCGAAAGCCTCAGCTAGGGTTTAGGGCTTAGGGTGTAGGGTCTAGGGTTGAGGGCTTAGGGGCTCGGGGCTTGGCATCCCTGAGTCCTAGCCCCTTCAGCAGTGATTCGATTTGAATCCTAGCATATCGTAGACCCAAAGCTCGAACTAAACCCCCAAACCCCAAAAGCCTGGGTTCGGGCATCGGCGAGCTTTTCTCGGCAGCTTCGTCTAGCATGGTCCAGCCAGGGCGGCCCGAAACAGCAGCAGTGGAGCCTGTAACGGTGGAAGCAACCAGCAGTCGGAGCTAGCAGTGCTAGCAGATCAGATCTGTGAGCCCTGGGTGTTCGGCTCAAGAGGCAGCACCACTCAGACCGAAGCGGGTGGCCCATGATGGGACACGATGATCGAGGATGTGGGTACTCTTGGCCTTGCTTGCATCTGACAATGATGCGCTTCTGATCATCCTGAACTCAGCCAAATCGAAAGCCGGCGATCACCGGAGAGCGAGCGGCGGCTGATCCTTGACTGAGAAGTTGAAGCCCTCGTACGCTCGGAACAAAGGAGCAAAGAGTTTAGAAATATAGGGCTTGGAATTGCCTTGGAAGTGGAGATTGCGCAAGGTGAAGTTGTCGGCCACGGCCCGGAGGATAGACCTGTTCAGGGATTCGCTGTGGACCACCTCCACCTTCCCACCAGCCGTCCTAACGTGGCAACAGCTGTAGTTCCGCGCATTCCAGCCGTGGGCAGAGTCGATGAGATGGCCCTGCGTGGGATAATAGCCATTGCAGATGCGGTAGCGCTTCGTTGGCGGCATCAGATAATCAGGCAACATTCGGACATCAGGGCCCGGCGGTGGTACATGGAGCTCCTGTCGGGTGAAGTGGGGTGGAAAGCGAACATACTGCAGGAACCAGGGCTCGCCATCTGACCACGGCAGTCCCTCCGTGTCGAGGCTGCCCATGGCATAGAAATACCAAGTGCTCATTTGGTTGATGCCTGAAAACAGGTTCTTCTGGATGGCGTATCGGAGCCAAATGTAATCCTCAAACATGGCGATGTCGAAATCAGTCCAATCGTTGAGCACGTCTAAACTGAGCACGCCACCCATAGATCCCAGAGCACTGTATGTGAAGGGTAGCCACTCCTTGCTGGCGTCCCACCTGAATCGCCAGGCGATCTCACTCTGACACTTTCTCGGGAGGTACGGCGGGACGATCACAGCAACATCGGCCTCTGCATAAGCCACGTACTTGATGTCCTCTTCCTCCATCCAAGCACGGACAACATAGTAGTTCAGCACATTGAACATTTCGAAAGGCTCTTTGTGGCCACGGCAGCAGCCGCCCGCCCACGTGCCGGCTGACATGTTCAGATGCTTTACATAGAGCGATCGGAGCTTCAAAAACTTCGTATCTGCGTACTGCAGGTAATCGTCGAGACGAAAGCCTTTCCGCGCAAAGGCCGGTAGTCTTGCCTCAAACGTTGGCAGCAGCGACGGGTCGGTGAGTAGGACCACCGTTGGGACGTGTAGCAAGCTTACAGCCAGGATCCGATAAAAGTAGTCTTCGACGACGCAAGGCCCAGAAATGTTCCAGGCCACTTTGTTCTCCTCATCAACCAGTGTGTCGCCACAGAACCACGCGTACACCAAAGGAATTCCTTTTATCCGTCCCTTGCGCGGAGTATGCCTCCGATGCCTCGTTGTCTTGCTGTGGTCATGCAGCAGGGCGGGGACGGCGGGGACGGAGGCGATGACGGAAGCCTCGTCGTTAGGGTTTAGGGTTTAGGGTTTAAGGTTTAGGGTTTAGTTAGGGTCTAGGACGACAACGACAACAGCTCACAGCAACAACACCAGCAGCGGCTACAGCAGTGCCGCCGCCATCAGAGGCGAGAACACCATGACCATCAGACCATCATCACCAGAAGCACAATAACCTACATAGCCACCATCACCATCATTATCAACAACTCCATCCGCGTCAACAGCAGCACAGCACAAAATCATCACCAGCGCCCTTATGATCATCAGTACCATCGCCATAACTGACACATCATCACCGTGGGCACCATAGCCAGTATCACCACCAACTTCAGCATCATCGTCTACATCAACATCAATGTGGCCAACATCGTCGTCATCCTCCTTGCGAACACCGCCATCGGCATTATCCTGCAGTACAGTACGGTTACCGTCGTCATTATCAAATGTCTCCACCATCGGAAACATGGGCACCAGCCCAGCAAATAGTCGTCGTCGTCATCGTCACCATCTCGATAACCGTGGTCATCGTCATCCTGATTGTCATCATCTGCATCATAATCCCATCTCCTTCTCGTTCACCGTCCTCGTCCAGATCTTGAGCATCATGGGCTTCATTGCCTTGACCATCATCGTCATCAGCATCATCATCACCATCATCAGCAGAACCATCATCATCATCATCACCACCGTCATCACCGTCATCATCATCGTCATCATCACCGTCATTATCGTCATCATCACCGTCATTATCATCATCATCATCATCATCATCATCATCAACATCATGACTTTGTATTCCCGATGTTCGGAATACAAGCAAGGGTCATGCGGATTATCATCCTAAAACCCAAAGATGCCTGGCTCCAGTACCAGGCCAAGAGAAATGTCGAAGGAATTGCAAGGATCAAGACCGCCGCAGCTGGTCGGGCGAACCGGTTGCAGCTCATGGCAGTTTCGGGCGGCTTCAAGTTGTTGTCTTAGGTTGGAACGGTTGGGATATGGGGTCTGGGGTCGGGTTCTGGCGAACTTGGGTCTCGGGTTTACGCTAGGGCAAGGAGTTCAAGACGACATTTTACACATGTGGTCATGGCTGCATTGAACTTGGCAACTTAGAAACCGTTCGCTTCGATAAGCCTGCCTGCGGCGACCTGTTTTGATTCTGCGATCGAAGTATTTACCAGACATTTTTTCGCACATGCAGATTCAGTGGAACTTTCAGTCCAAAACAGCACTGCTTCAGCAACGCAGCTGGAAATAACAAACCAGGCACATCTCAAACAGTCAAAGCCTGAACCCGAATCCCTGACCCCAAGAAGCCCTCAGCTCTAAACACCCCTACACCTGACCCGGCCCATCGTCAGAGGAGAAGCTTCTACTTGAAAGCCTAGGGTAAGTACTCATCCCAGCCAGGCTGTGCAGAGCCTTCAATGCAGCACGAAAACGGTCTTCATTAAGTCATCTTCAAAAAAAGTGATGTGATACGCAAGGCATCTTAACCCTGAACCTTGCACTCATGAGCTCTGATGGGCCCTCAAAGACTTAGGGAAGTAAGGGAAACACCGGGAATGGCCTGGTGATGGCAGCTTTTCTGGTGCTTGCTCGCCTGCCACCCAGAGAGGTTCTAGGGTATGCGATTTAAAGGTTGAAGTTGTGGCTTGAGATTTGGAGCTCGGGGCTTGGAATGTAGGGTTGTGTTGCTTCCTGGCTTTGGGTTTGCCGGTTTTGGTTGCGGCTTTGAAGTTTAGGCGATCTATAAACATGGAAATGGGCCGGACGTGCTTGTCTTCGCCGCCACTGTGGTGTTTCAGAGCCGTAAACCCGTAAACAAACCCTAAATCCTAAACCCCAAGCCCGGAAGCCCTGAAGCCCGGGCAACAGAAACCTAAATCCAAAACCGCTGGCAGCAAGCAGAGTTGGATCCTGTTCGCGCGACATACCCTGGTAGCCGGACGCTTGCGCAGAGTTTTTGGTCTGGCGATTCCGTTCAACATGCCGGCGGAATATGAATCTGTATTGAATCGGACCAGTCAGCTTCCGCCTTGAGAATGCCCGTGAAGCGGCTGTCGTTCCGGAGACCCCAATAAGAAATGGCCTCTGGGCCTCTCAAGTTGCGGGTCCCCGCCCTTGAGCCTCAAGCTAGGGATGGAGGATCCGATGGGGTGAGGTTGCCCTTTGCTCAGGTGTTGTGAGGTTTTGCCCACTTCTTGGGTGCTCAGCCAAATACCACTCATCTTGGAAATAGACCTTACTTCGTGATAGGGGTGTAGAGTACTTGGGGATTGCATCTTTCTTGGGATCGGACTGATTCGTGCTGCAGCTCTTGCAGATGGCGCACCTGCCATGGAGACACACTGTGGTGGGTGGAGGTCTCAACAGTTCCACGGATCCGCTCTCTGGGGATTCGGGTGTGGGGGGGGGGGGATGCTTTGGGGTCAGTCCCAAACAGTCTTCATTCAAGGATGTCAAAGAATGTAAGAGCTCGCACCCAAAGCTAGCTAGCTTTGCGCCCTGAAGCCCGCTGTAAGCTCCATCCTCTGCAGCTACAGCCCTAAACGAACCTGGAGGCTGCATCAGCACATCAACAAAAGCCCTGAACCGTCCACCCACAAGACGAAACCCGCAGCCCTTGGAAACCAGCTGTATTTCATCCAATGCCCCCGCACCACTTTGGGCCCAAAGGGGTCTTGGCTAACACCTCCGATGTCGGAAGCCTGAGAGAGCCTGAATCTGCTTTTAAATACAAACATCTGTCTGGCTGGATCGACGGCTCCACTGCGTGCGGGGTTGGAGTTGCTCTTCAATGCTTCGGGCTCAGAGAACCCACACTTTCAATGCCAGCCCCTTTTTGAAGGCCCCATCCGAAATTGGAAACCTTGCAATGCCTTTTGTGCCGCTCCGAGGCCTTCAAACAAAAAGCATACCTTCGGTAAACCTGCCGCAGAAGTTGTTAACAAAGGACTATCGTGTGGTATGCGCGGGGTCCGGGCAATTCCTTTGTAAGGGACCGTTGGCAGTTGCTCTGAAGCCTCAAGACCTACATCCCTCCACTCGCTCTTCAGGCAAAGCTTCGGGTGACGTCCTGGCACCCACTGTACACAAATGGCTCCCCTTGCATTTTACTACTAGCAATCTGATGCTACCTAGTCATCAAGGTTTGGGAAGCTCCCGGCTGAATATCTTCTGGGCGGGGGTTGGGCAGTCCGGAGTTGGCATTAGCCTGACGACAGCCAGAAGGCATCATCCATGTTTCAAACATCAAGGCTTTGGGCTAGGGATGAGGGCTTAGGGGATTGGGAAGCTTCGGTCAAAAACTGAAGGACATTGCGCATTCCCGAAGGATGTGTGTTGGTCTTATTCCAGCCCCAGACCCCTTGGAAGATGTAACGCATAAGAACCCTGACCTTACCCTAAACCCTAAACCCTACACGCTGCACCCTAAACCTTAAACCCTGACAACCCTAAGCTTACACCTTGAAGCGAGACGCGACGACGGGGCTCAGAGGCGAAAGCAAAGCAGCCATCGAAGCATGAGCACGCCGACATTCTACACGAGGGTCCCTTAAGAGTTCCTTTAAAACTTTAAGGGGTTCCTTTTAAGGGGGTTCCTTTAAAGGGATCTCTAAGAGTCGGCTTGGGATTTCGGGTTTAGGGTTTAGGGTTAGGGCTTTAGGGTTGAAGGATTTGAGGGAGGGATTTAAGTTTTGGATTGAGGACTGGTAAAATGAGGGGACCTAGCATGAGTGGTATGAGCTCTTAGTACGAAATGGCTTGCTACAGGTGGTATGTTGCATCCTTCTCCATGCTACTTACTTTATGCATCAGACTTGATTTGTAGCGCTTCCCGGAGTTGGTGGAACAGTTGGGCGCGAGTCAAGGGCATGAGCCACCGAGACGAAGGCTTCAGGACCACGCGATGATTGCAGTAACAACAACCATAACAACAATAGTAACACCAGTAGCGAACAACATCACAACCACAGTATTAGGCCTAGTGATCGAGTAGCGGTCGTGTCAGAAGTAATCGTCACAGTCATATTCGTCATAGGCTTGTTCGTTTATGATGCCGGTTCGCAAGCGTCAGAACCAATTGCTGCGAGCCAGGTGTGCGTTTAGGGGATATGGGGTAGAGGGATTTGGTCAAGGGGCGAGACCTTCGACGCCTCTGCCTTCTTTGTGCAGCCCCGAAACCAGAGAGCCCAATACCCCTTAACTAAGGAATGTAGCTTAAATCATAATATGAAGCCCCTTATAATTTAAGGTATATTCCTTAGTTAAGGGGTATTGGGCCCTCTGGGAAACCCTGAACTAACTTGGAGCTTGAGCAGAAAGAACCCAAGCTCCTGGGGCCTGGTCACACTGTAGCATGGTACCCTTTTGAAAAATGCTGCTGCATGTACATGAATCGCAGTACGTGTGCGGGATACATTTCTGCCTTCGCCGAGGGTTCTTTCACAAGGGCGCCGTAATATTAGTTGGGCGTAAAAGCTAGGACCCTGCAACGAGGCACCAAGAAACGCCAACTTGCCAGTTAGGATTTGCATGGATTTACATTATTTTCGTTCATTAACGACCCTTGCATAGATCTCTATTATTGCCGTCCTCTTCACGACCTCCTTCTAACATCTGTTTCAAGCTGTTCATACAAACATAAAAGAGAAAACCATGTGGCTCGGCGCGCAATGTTTTGTGAAACTGGCCCGCCGGCATGCGTCTCATATGCGGGCCTTTGTGCCAGCAGATGGCATGGGCTGCAAGCCGATGAAAGAAGGCCTTCATGACCCGACTGTAGGGGCCTTAACGATGAGAATCGGATTTTGGGGCATAGTTATATATATATATAGAAAAAATATGGATGGTGCGGGCCACTCTATACGCTTCACGCTCTTGTGGGCCTAGGTTCTTGTCCTGGGTCGCTCATCGATCGAAACTCCGTGAACCCCCACATGGTCCTGTAAGGTCTCCTCGCGTCGAACGAGTGAAGCTCTGGGTAGAGTCTAAAACCTCAAATCTCAGCTCAAGTCTCAAACCGGGCTCAGGGCTGCGGCGTCAAACTCAGAACTCTGGATTCACAGCCGGAAACCCTAAATGCTAAACCCGATCCAATCATTAGCACATCACAGGAACATGTCGCCAGCACGACCTCGGAAGCCAAGAGGAGGGGGGGGGTCTTGAGCGCTTAGGGTTTAAGCTAAGTTTCGGGATGTCTTAGGCTTCAGTCAGGGATCCACCCTTTCGGTTCTTGTGTAGACTCTTGTTGGTACCTTTCGCTTCTTATCTAGACTCTTCTAGGCACCACATTCTTGAAACTTTGGAGCCCGCCAACTCTAGGCGTAGGCCAAGCTCAAGGCTCAAGGCTCTGAGGATTCTCAGGGTGGCCTTGAAGCTGGAGTGGTCTTTTTAGGGTTTAGGGTTGGGGGGGTCTAAGATAGGGCCTTAATCGTTAGAATCGGGCATTGGTACATTTTATACTATAGTTTTGGAGTTATGACAAGGAGCCCCAACATGGTGTCGGTGGATCATTTAGTTCCCCTACCCTTGGGGTTCCACACCTTGGAACCTCTAAGCCTCAACCCAAGACCGCCAGGCGGCGATTGAGCCCAGAATGCCGGTTTAGCGGACCAGTTTCTGGCAAAGTGCATGCCCCATGCATGAATCTCAAGAGGGGAATGGAGGGGATGGCACTAACAAAGGTGTTGGTTCGCAGATCCTGTAGGTGACATCTTGAATGATGCAGGCTAGCTGTGCATGGTTAGCAAGGTTCGGCTAGCACCCGGAATCCTCCGGAGGCGTCACTGAGAGCCGTGCGACGCGGGCCCCTCGAGTGTGGCTCGAAGCTTTTCCCAAACGCGAACAGCGGCAGGCAGAAGAGGCCCCTGAGAGAGATGCTTATGCTACCATGGCCTGAATAGCTAAAGCGGGGTTAGGAGGAGCATGCTGCAGTAGCTTTTATATACAGGCAGGGACTATCGTGGAAGATCCTCATACACACTAGGTTTTGGCCTACTGTGTCGCTCATCATCTTTCTGGAAAGTGAAAACAAGCACGAATCAAACCAGCTTCGTGCTCGAGCATACAGACTGGATTCACCTGGATGTCTGCGGAATGCGCGTTCAGCTTGTCGTCGGTCTTCTTCGTCGCTTCGAAGTGGTGTTGCTGTTGTTGAAGACCCAATCATCTCCGGTGGAAGGGGCTGGGGTCCCGCCCAAAATCCAGCCCCAAAACCCTGAAGAGGATCGGACTCCCGTCAGGTTGCGAACTTGAGGCTTAAACTGGAAGGTCCCAAAGGACTGCGAGGACCCAAAGGTTTAAAACGTTTTGGGGTTTATTGTCTAGGGGTCATTAGAGAAACAATCCGCTACTTGGGTCCTACTTTACTGGCGTCGGCTGCTGAGGGAAGGAACACGAACAGCGTAGAGCTACTGCCCACATACTTTCATAAAATTCCTTAAACATCCCGAAGCAGCTTAGACAAAACACAGCTCGAATCCTATTCCGCCCAAGCATTTGGAGCACTTATCTTGCGAACTCCTCGGAATTCTCTTTAAAGTCTCTCAAAAGCCGCTATACATGTCAGACAAATAGCAGGCTCCGAGCAAGACACTGCACACAACCTGTGAACCCCCTCCCACAAAAAGAAGACCCGTTACCATGAAACCCCGACAAGAGTCCTCTACCGGGTATTCCCCAACCCTGAAACCTGAATTCCTGACAGTTTCCGGGCTGAAGAATTTAAGATTTAGGAGTTTGGAGTTCAGGGTTGGCTTAGGTTCAGCTTTGCCGTCCCGGCGTCTGCTGCTGCACGTCCATCCTCGGCGCACGGCTGTTTGAGCTCAGAGCCCCTGCTCAAAGGTTCCTTTGAGGGATTCTTTAAGGGTTTAGGGTTTAGGGTTTAGAAACCCTAAACCCTAAACCCTTGAAGGGTTGATTTAAGGGATCATGAAAGGGTTCCTGTAAGGGCCTCTGTATAGGATTTCAAGAACAGGGCTTCCTCAAATTCCCGGAGTGCCAGCTCCATATGGGATTGAAATCTTCGCTGTGAACCCCTAGGCCCTAAGCCCTGAATTCAACACCTTCATCCCAGGCCCTCGCCCGTCAACCGAAACCTGTAGAATCTACACGTGTGGGTAAGTACCAGAGTTTGGGACACGGCTTACAGTTTGGAATGGCGGATAGGGGCTTAGGGCGCAAGGTTAGGGCTATGTGTTTTTCGGTTTAGGATTGCGCCTACGTAAACTCATCCAGGTCTCATCTTCCCAAATGCGTGGCCGCCGCGCTGCGCCTGCAGGCAGGGTGCGCTTTCGGGACAAGAAATGCCGGCTCACCGGGTCCCGGACCCGAGACACGTAAAAAAGAGCATCTTGTAGCTCTACCTCGAACCTACCTCGAACCGGATCACAGCACCTCACCCCCCCCCCCTCCCCTCCTGAAACA
>CAJNJA010006437.1:0-16915 GCA_905231915.1 Symbiodinium necroappetens
CTTCCTTGCTTGTTACTTACTTACTTACTTACTTACTTACTTGCTTACTTACTTACTTACTTACTTACTTGCTTGCTTACTTACTTACTTACTTACTTACTTACTTACTCACTTACTTACTTACTTACCTACTTACTTACGCACATACATGCATGCATACATACATACGTACTCGCTTGTTTACTTGCATACGATTGTGCATGTATGCAGTATATATCTATAGATACGCAAGTATGTTTATTCATGCAGAAATGTGTACACACAGAGTATATGGGGCCTCAGTGACGTACATGGGGCCTGAATGAGTTGCGCAAGGCTGACACTGAAGTCGGTGCAATGGTACAGTAACGAGCCGTTTTAGACTTTGGGCTTCGGGCGACACGTGACAAGTGCAAGCTGCGAGCTCCGTTGGTCTGGGGCCGTTGGCTTAGGGTCTGGGCTTCCACAACAAGCGGGTGAGGCTGTCTGGCTTGGTGCTAAGTAACTAGAGTATAGTACTGTAGCGCTTGGGGGTGTAGGGCTTACACTACGCTCTAACCCGGTGGTTGCCTTTTGGAGGACTTCGCAGGTCGAGTTCAAACGGAGGAAGCCCGAACAAACCCCAAACTCTGCGCAGCCCGAATAGTAAACCCTGCATGCTACAGGTTTTGAACTTTCTTTATCAGGTGTTATATGTGTGTTCCAATGGATCCTCGAAGGATTTAGGGCTTAGGTTGCATAGTAGGGGCCCGGAATGCTGGAATGGGTTTGGGAACGGGGATTTACGGAAACCCTCTTGCAATCAAGTTCTTGCATTTGCAGGATCTAGGCCGCTCTGCATCTAAGAGGTGAAACCTCACTTAGTAAGTTACTACTTGCGCGACACTACACTGCTTCTGCAGGTTTTCAACTTCTTATGGTGCCTATGGTGTTCAAGATCGCTGGCTGAGCTTTGTTGTCTGTTCACCCCAACAGCCTGACGTGCTGAAGATGAGGTGCATCGGCGTGTATATATATATATATGTATATGTATATTATGGCGGTCGTATTGAATAAATACACTCCCCAAACCCAGGCTCCTACGGTCTATAAGGCAGACCAGCTGCACACTCATCTTCGAAGAGATCTCGTCCAGCACGCTGTCGCCAATGCTCCAGGAGCCGCTGTCGACACTGGCACCTGGGTATATCGTCTGGCTACATTGTATTATCGACATATACATTATGTACATTGTCTGTGTAATATGATATATACAATGTAATATCATATCATATCATATCATATCATATCATATCATATCATATCATATCATATATATATATACAGATGATCTGCTTTATTCATGTATTGATTTAATCGTTAGCACATCGGAATGTTGCGAACCTTCCATTTCAGCACACATCAGAGGTGAAACGAAGCAATCAACCGAGTCCTAAGTAAACACCAAGCTTATCCCGCAAAGCCCACAGCCCATGGACCCAGAAGTCCAAGTCAAGCAGCCCAGGGCAGCTTGGCCGAAGCAGGCGAGAGCCTGCTCCAAGCACGGACTTCGAGGACACTGGTCAGAAAAACTTAAGGCTTGTGGTCCAGGGCTTTCGATTAGGGAGCTTGGCTTCTCATTTATGTGGTTGTTCTGCTGCTTCGGCTTGGGCTTCGTTTTGGGTCGGTGGCTTGAAAATTTGAGTTGGAGCTTGAAGCATGTAGAGTTTTTCAGGAATAGTTGCATGTCTGTGTATGTATGTGCATACTCCGGCAGGACAACAGTTTGACTCACTAGTGGCTTCGGCTTTGTCGCAGCGGTGCCCCCCCGCTCCCTAGAATACTCCTGACACTCCTTCAGCACCATGCTTTGAAACCGATGTACAAAAACCAGGCTGCCGGCCGCACAAAGAATGTGATACCCCGGCTTAAGGGGTCATCCGGTCGGTGAAACCGGAAAGACTTTCTAAAGCCGGTCTTAGCCCTAGGCCCTAGGTTGCTGATATGGCATCTTGACTCAAAGCACCCCACATGTCCAAGCAAGCCTCCCCGCGGAGTTCTAGGTACTCACCTTTGAAGAAGTCCGCGACACTGCTGCGGCGGATAACCCATGCTGTTCCTGAGAGATTTGGTGACTTTCCGACCCTATAACCCGGCGGCTCATTAGGCGATTCAACCCTCCGCCATGTTCCAAGTTCCGGGGTTTGTTGAGGGCTTCATCCAGTCCTCGACGAAAGAGCCCCCTTGGGTTTCTGTGGGTATCGAGGAGTCAACTCACTGGCACTGCGGAGCATCGCTTTTGGCGACGCAAGTTGTGACGACCGGGGCTGCTAATTGCAAGCACCACTCGTACTACCATGCGTGCTAGCCCAGCTGCTCCTATGGTTTCTATGATCATCATCCCTGGTGCACCAAATCAAAGCCTAGGTGTGAGTGTTGGGAGTAGGGCCTCAAGACCGGCCTGAAACCTAATAACAACCGATCCTTTAAGTTGAAGCCGAAGCCAAACACCAGAACCACAATCTACCAGCCTGCGCACGGCCACACCCCCCCAACAGTGCACGCAAGACAGCTACAGAGATGACGAGAGCAATAGCGCCAGTAACCTCAGCCCGGAACCCTAAATCCTGTAACAACTGTAGCCCATCCGGCTTACCCAAAGGATCCTGCTTATACACCGCCCTGGGGCTTTGGGGTTCTCAACTGCAACCGAGTAGCCAGAAGGGCAAGGATTGTGAAGCTCCCGTTCAGGAATCCACTTTGCTAGGTACCTCCATGAGCAGCCCACACCAGATTGAAAGTAATATGGGGGGGGTCTGAAAAACGAGAGTCGGGTTTATCAGCCGAAGAGTTTACGTTGACGGGGCTGCTAGGCATTGCTGGGCGTGTAGATTTTTGAATATGTGAGCGCCCTCTTCCGTCTGGAAGCCAATACTTCACTTGGGCTGACAGTGAAGCCCTAAAGCCCCTACATAAACGGTCCTAAACCCTAAACGCTTCGCCGCCCGTTATAGAAGGAGCCAAAAGCCCACGGAAGCCAGCGCTCAGCGGCCCTGCGACGAGGCACAGTGTGGCTGCCGGGACCTCACCGACCTTGGCCTCGGATCTGAAACTGTAGGGTTTAGGATTTATAGTGACGGTTTAGGGTTTATAGTGGTTTGGGGTTTAGGGTTTCCCCCAGGGTTTCAGATGGATTAAGCGGTTTCAGATGGAGCTGCTCGTGCCTGGGGTTACCGCAGAGTACTGGGGATGTTGCGGACCTGTCTGCACTCCACACGCCTACGAACATAACTTTGATGACGAAGCAACAACAGCAACAACAACCACATCCACAACCACTACTATGCAGCCTGCTACTGCTACTCATGGCACAGACGGCAAGGACACACTATGAAACTGAGCCATACAAACTACAAGTAAGACCACGCATGCTGAATGATCGCAAGCATCTCCTGAAGAGCAGCTGAGGCGCATAGTAGGGCAACAATCCGTCGCGCTCGCCGTCTGCCGCAGGACAGTACTCGCCCTGTAGGGCACAGGGCCACAGCTGCCTTAAATTAAAGCCGTTATTATATAGCAATTGTTGCCGGTCGTCTTGCTTCTATTGTCACTCTAGTCGTCCTAGTCATGTCGGGTAGCTATGCAGACATGTCTTCCGGCAGCCTCCTAATCATCAGCAGCGGGCGTTCGACACAAAGTCTAGCTGCGAGAAAACTAAGCATAAAGTTTGCCTGCAATGACCTTAGCGGATGGGGCTCGAGGCTTAGAATCCTGTAGCTATCGGTTGAATGTTTGTAACGGCTGCATTCTCGAAAGGAAGCTGCACTGTCCGAAACCTAAAGAGATGGCTTTTGTGGATTCAACACTACACTGGCACAAACAGTTCGACGATTGGTAACTGGTAACTGCATAGATGCTCGCGAAGCTGCGCCATTTACGTAGCTAGGCATCCGGGCCGAGATTTGCAAAAAATACAGTTACAATTGTGTGTGTGTGTGTGTCTGTGTGTCTGTGTGTCTGTCTGTGTGTCTGTCTGTGTGTCTGTCTGTGTGTCTGTCTGTCTGTCTGTCTCTGTCTCTGTGTGTGTGTGTGTGTCTGTGTCTGTGTGTCTGTGTGTCTGCCTGTGTGTCTGTCTGTTTGTCTGTTTCTGTGTGTGTGTGTGTCTGTGTGTCTGTCTGTGTGTTTGTGTGTGTGTGTTCGTTAGACCAGCTTCAGGCTCCGGCTGAAGGATTTCCGCTATCTTTCTGCTTGAAACTTGTGACAACAGTGTACAGGTGGTCTATCGGTGTAGGCTGTAAAGCAGAATGATTGAGGGCCTCTGAGAAGGTTTGTTGCCAGCCGCTTGCTTCCAGCCGGTAAGCTTCTGAGACATGATCCTCATACATATTTCGCACGGAACTGCAGCCTTGGGGGGCCCAACAAACCCACATAAAACCCACAGCCTAACAGCAGAAAGACCATGTCTTGCTAAACCTTGGGCCAATGTCCGCACAGTCTCTTTACAAACACAAGACACCTTCCGACCACCCGAACGACTTGTCTCGCCCAGCACCCAGTGCAATCCCTGCAAGGTCTGAGAGAAACCACGTCTGCATCATCTTGATCCGAAAATGGTCTCGCACCAAGGCAACAACCAACCTCAAACAACAGGAACGCCAAATGGCATCTTTTCACAGTCGCCAAACGTAAACCTTTCCTGAAACCTTCGGATTGGCTGCCGCCACCTCAAGGAAGGCAGCTCCAGCACCGAGTTTGGTGAGCGAGAGGCCTGGCTCTTGAGCGTAGCATGGGAAGGAGATTGCATCTGACAGGATAGTATTTCGGAGAATCAGGGTTGCTTACGATTTGGTTCTGCCAGCATTCAGCATCTGGGTCGTGGGAGGGTGCGACCTGTTTCTCGGAAAGTCGGAATGACGGCTTTGGATGTAAGGCTCCATGGGAGCTGACAGAAACTGTATGGAATACGCAACTGCATAATTTGTACAAGTCGAATATAATGAGGGCTTGAGGTTTAGCGTTGGGTTTAGCATTGAAACTAGTCTCGCAGGACGGTGCTACTATGTGCTACTACTACCTCGTACTATCACGAAGGCTGAAGGCGCGTCATGTGAATACATTCGTGAGTGACAGCATTGACAAGAATAATCATCATGTCAAGCGGCCTTCCATGAATCGAACATGCACTGTTCATAAACCCTGAAAGCCAAGTATTCAATTGCTAAACCCTGAACCCAGAATGTTTCCTAGCATGTAACTGAACTTTCACATCCACTTCGAGCCAGTTCGCAGCTCGACTGAGCGTCGCAGTCGTTGATCCGAACAAAGGCGCTCGTAAAGTCCTCTTCGAAGCTTCGAGTTTACGGCTTATAGGCTTATCTCGAGGCTGAGGCCGCAAGGGCTTCGGATCTGTATAGGTAATGGCTTCGCTTTGCCAGCATAGACCTCAAACAGTGAAAGACCGCTTGGGCAAAAGATAGGGGGTTTCTGGTCCAGACTTTGCGGGTCTTTAACACATCCAGCATTGGGCTCTTCGGCCTAAATTCTGACTAGCTATCCCGGCCGTTAGCACAACAGGAACGCACAAACGGATGCGACGCTGAACTCCTGAGGTCCTGCAACCTAATGCATGAACGAGCACGAGGCTAGAGCTCAAATTCCGAAATGCAAGCATAAACTCGCACGACCCTCCACCAACAAGACTAACTAGACTAACAACAAGTAGAAATAACAACATGCACTGAGTAAGCTTACGGCCAAGAGAACACTACCTTAGACGACGCTGCTCATGAGCTCCACTTCCAGCCCCCGGTCCGGGCTAGCGCAGCTAGTGCAGTCTACCGACTGGGTCCAATCCGGCGGCGTGGTCTTGGCATGGCAAATGAGGGGGAGGGGGGTCAGTAGTACACGGATACGAATCAGCCCTTCAGGTCTACAACAACACAATCACATTCAAACGGTGCTCCCCAGATCGCATCCGAGCCAACATACCCTACCAGTAACCCCTGCATGTTCCAAGGCTTCGAACATTGTTCGGCTCGACAGAAAAACTGGGTTCCGGATGTGCAAATCCTCGTGTGCATAGTGTTGATGGATCGCGCTGACGTTGGAACCCGTGACTTTGAGTCACCTGGGTGATATCGCGCGAGACTTCTGGCAAATTCTAGCCCAAGCTGCACATGCCCCGTTGGTGCAGTAGCTGGTGCAAGTGCCCGGGCCACGGCCTTGACAAGTCCTGGGCTGGCTTGGCACTTACTCGGGCCTCGGATCTCTGCAGCCCTCGCTGAATCCGGCTTACATCATGTGTACATCGATGGATAGCTAGATAGACAAATGGATCGCGGCAAATTGCTGCGATAATCCAGAGACTGAAACGCACTATGAGCACAGGTTCTGGAACTCCCAAAGCCCTAAACCCTGAACCCAAATCCTATACCTTAAACCCCAGACCTAAACACTAAACCCTGCAAAAGATGAGAGAGAGAGAGAGAAAGGAAGGTTTGCCAGATGCAGGAAGCTCGGTAGGTCCCAGACTGTCCCAGACCACCAGCAACAACGGAGTGCCAACCTCGTCCTAAGTTTCAACCTCGTGAGCAGCCGGTGCCTTAATAAACGGCTTTATGGATGATAAGAAGCCCTAGGCCCCAATAAGCCCCTACACCCTGAACTCCAAAGCCATAGCCCTAAGCCCAAATCCTACAACCCAACCGTGCTACCCCTGTAGGTTCCCTTCATATCAAGCCATCGGAGCTGTGGACATGCGGCCGCAGACATGCGGCGCACAGCAAAGCACTTGGAGCCCCTGCAAAACAAGTGCGGAGTAGACTGGTGAGGGCTTACCGGTTTGGCCTGAACCCAACTAAGCCCCATACTCAGTCAAGCTTTAAAAGTTGTAAACGAAGAATGCTCCAGTCATGGCTTTGACCCGAATTCCCCAGATGCCAAACCCCAATACCTCAGACCCTCCAGCCCTGAACACGCTCTGCACAATTCTGAAACACCAAACCACCAAACCCTTACCCTCAACCCTTTGACCGTAAGACCCTATACCCCGAAATCCAAAGACCCTGAGCACTGAACACCCCCAAACAGAGCCCACACGCAACATCTTGAACCTGATTCGGAACTCACTGGCTCTCAATCTCAACCACCAAGATGCTACAATATTTCATGCTAAGGGTCTCTGTAGTGACTATGGCGACTATATAGCGTATACTTTGGTCTCAAAGGGTTTCCTATGTTATGCAGGCACTTCTGATAAGGTCAAAGTATGCATCATATGGGTACAAAGGTTTCGCAGTCGAACTTCCTGGCCAAAGCATTAACCAGTTGAGCGCTGCCGCTACCTCAACCCTCACAAAACCGAAACTCTCAACCCCGAGCGCAAAAGCCTTAATCGCTGAAAGACCCTTCTCAGACCCTTATAAACACAGTGTAAAACGTAGAAGCTTGTAAATACCCAGTGAACACCAAAAAGCCGCCCCACCAAAGACCTGACTGTTGACGCCTGAGCTGGTAGGCGGCGCAGCCCGACTTTGCCCGACAGCGGCTGCGGCAAGTACCCGAGCCAGTGAGTTCCTCCAGCTCCTGCGGGGTTTGGGGCACAAGGTCCAGAGCCACTCTGCAGAAAAAAAGACTGTATCAGGGTTGCACAAGGGTTAGCGTGAGGGGTTTCGGCGTTTAGAGGTTCAGCTGTTGTGTCCGTTGTCGATGGGGTATGTAGGTTGATCTGTTCGATGGAGTATAAAGCTTTAGATTCTAAGGTACAGCACAGAAAGATGATACCCACATATAATTAAATAGAGTTGGGATCTGCTCTGCATTCAGCTGCCTTCTGCCTGTTCGGATTCTAGCGAAGTTCTGGTACAGCAAGCACTTCTACCCTGCTTTACAACAAGCCCTTGGGATGGCAACGGCACTCTTTCTTCAAAAGAAGCAACATCAACCACAGTAGGCAAAAGTCTTAAGCACAGAAGATCAGGGGTGTGATAAACAACACCATCTGTTCATCATAACAACACAGTACAAAAAACAAAGCCTCCGTGATCATCACTCATCATGATGACAGACGTTCTTACGAATAAAAGCAGCAACGACCTAATCACCATCTCTAGCACTACCCCATCATTTCCTGCATCACAGCATACTAACAACCGTCATTCTCATGATCACTATCTCACTATCGTCACCGTAATCCTCAGCATCATCACCATCGTCATCACCACTGCTAGAAGCACCCGAAGCAGCAGTGCCACAACAGGCACACAACTGTCTACATCAACGTAAAGAGTTATCAGGGAGCAACCCTCAGGCTCAAAACTATTTGCCCTCACATCAACCACGACATGGATAATAAAGTGACCTTTGCATCATGGGGCATCAGCTGCTTGTGTAGGCATGGGATGGTCGAACCTCTGATGTCTTGTCATTGCTTCGCCTTACCTTGTAGACTGCTCTGACGGCTCAGCGTCCACGGGTGCACTCGAAGGAATGCAGGTCTAGGGTTTCAGGTCTGTGAGGAACATCGAAGAAGGTGTCAAAGCTGTTAGTGCCAGATCCTCCAACCCTAGCGAACGAAACTTTGTGTATGTGAGTGTGTATATGTATATATATATATGCGTGTGAATATATATATATGTGTATATATATACACATACACATACATACATACATACATACATACATACATACATGCATACATACATACATACATACGTACATACATGCATGCACACATCATACACGGACATGCATACACATGCTCGTACACATGCAAATACACATACACATGCCCTTGCATGCATACACATGCACATGTACATATAAACATACATCTAAATATGCGTACATACATACATGCATGCATACATACATACATACATACAATATATTGCCTATATGACAAAGCACATATATATATATATGTATATATATATATAGACATATGTATATGCTCATTGTATAAGTACAGAGAGAGATAGACATGTATGTGTGCATATATCAACATCTACCGATATGTATATAGACACACATACATACATACATGCATACATGCATACATGCATACATGCATACATGCATACATGCATACATGCATACATACATACATGCATACATACACACACACAAACAAACAAACAAAACAAACAAACAAACAAACATACATACATACATACATACATACAATACAATACATACATATATGCAATGCATAGAATACATACATGCATTCATACATAAATACATACGTACGTACATACATACAGACAGACATGAAGACATACAGACATATATACATCCATACATACATGTAACAAAATGCATACAGTCACACACATACATATATGCATATATGTACGCATTCATGCATGCATGCTTGCATGCATGCATGCATGCATGCATGCATGCATGCATGCATGTATGAATGTATGTATGTATGTGCATGCACACATATACACACATATTTACATATTATTTATATATATATATAGAGATGTGTGTGTGTGTATGTACGCATGTATACATACATACATAAATACATACATACATACATACATACATACATACATACTCACATATATATATATATAATATACATATATACATATATACACCTTACTTTGAATCGACCCATTTATCTGTCTGTCTATCTGTCTATCTATGTGTATCAGCGAACCCTCCACATTGTGAACGACAGGCCTTCCACTTTGCAGAGACGGTCTGCCAGCAGGTGTCGTCCCGAATGACCACCTTCACCCGAACAGAGTCGCGGGCGTAGGCTTGTAATGCTTATCAGGTTTAGTACTACTTGGGGGCTAGGGTTTACTTCGACTTTACGAACTCTTCTGGGACATGAACTTATTTCCAGCATCTCGTCCGGATTTCGGTTCGAAGGTTGCGAAAGTTCCTACAGAGGCCTACAACGTTCCATATGGGGCGATGGCTCCGATGCGCTACGCCACCGAACCCTGGGCCCGGAACCCCCAGATATGGCAGTTGCGCCTTTCACCCTGTCGGTTTCATTCGGTCAGAACCTGCGAAACTTTTCGGAGCCCCTGACTTGCTTGAAGCCCTGACCGTGAACATATCGTGCGGCATGATTTTTTTTGTCACTGGCTTTGCATCCCAAACTCTTAGAGGTCTTTTCTGAAACGGACGTTTGCGGTCCCCACAAAAAAAAAACCGCGATGTGCCTCCACGGAGCGCTTCAAGAACTCCGGCAAGGATCCTGCGTGGGGCAAGTCGTAGTACTTTGGGGGATTTAATTAGAATCGGGTTTGGGGGTATGTTGTAGAACCCCCCCCCAAAAAAAAGAAAAACACCTGTTCTAGTTATGAAGGCCCCTACATGATTATTGTGGATTTATCCTTGAAGGTTTAGGATTTAAGGTCTCGAGAAGCCCTCATCGAACCCTACAGTAACAAACCCGGCCTGCTACCCCCAATTCCATTGACCCCCATGATTTTGTTTAACTCACGGCTAGGATTTAGTCTGTGGACGAAGCCCGTGGAGCGCCACACATACGTAAATCTTTGAGGGTCCCCACCAGACTGGACGAAAAGAAACTCGAAAACATCGTCAAGTCGAGAACCGAAATCCACTTGATATCAAAGAGGCATGCTGCAAAATATCTGGTTCCCCATAACCGAGTGATCCGACTCATCCCGTGATGTAAGAAACCAGAAAGGACAACATAAACACCACATGTTCTTAATGCCCGAAACCTTGAAGCTCCCGACAGTTAGTGCGGCTTTCCTTGGGGCCTTGTTCCCAAACGGAGGCGCTAGGGAGCAGGACTTCAGGCTGATCTCGGGCTCTAAGCTAGTGTTCGCCGTCGCATGCGAAATCAGATTCAGGATTTGGGTTCGAGGCTTGCAAGGTTTAGAGTATGAGCTAGGTGATTTGGGTTAAGGGTACTAGGGTAAGGTGCGAGACTCGACAACTAACTTAGACATGTTTAATCGCCACGTTGAAGCCCAAACGTACAAATTTACGCCCTAACACACTAACAGAGAGTGTCAGCCTGGAGTTTGGAAAGCAAGCTCGCCGAAGAAGGTGCCTGGGGCAGGCGACAGTGGAAGCCAAATAATCTAAAGCCCTTAATAAGTCAAGAATTAGATTAGGGTTGTCAATTGTACTTCGAACCACGGGAATATACTGTTGGGATTCCTTCAGTGTCACGGGCATGAAAACCTGGATTGGATGTTCCAACTTTCCAGCATAATTCTGGGGTCTGGGGTATTGGGCTTTGAGTCAGACCTCACAATAGAATTAAGGGATTGGGTAACCTCTCGGCCTCACGACCTCGTGGCCTCACAACCTCTCGTGGCCTCGCCCCCTTGACCGTCTCGCGGCCTGGCAGCCTCACGGACCTCACGACCTGACCTCGCAGCCTCCCTAACTCACGACCTCGCGGCCTCAGGACCTCGCGTCCGTGGCGTCGCGGCCTTGCGGCTCACGACCTTGCAGCCTCAAGACCTACACAAGAAAAACAAAACATTTGAGAAACAGAGCAAGCCGATCGAAAAGGGCGAGACTGTTTGAGAAACGAGCAGAAAATCTCTCGAAATGGATTAGAGCATATGGCAAAACTTGGAGCAAAAGGCTCGAAAGGGACTAGAGGATTTGAGAAACAGGGAGCGGACGCTTTCCGGCTTGGGTCCACGATTGCGGCGTGAAGCCCAGTCCCCCACCATCCCCACATCCAAACGGTACATCCAGCAAAGCCACAGCCCTACAGTCCTTACAGCCTAGAAGCCCTTGAGCAATAACCAGAAGCCATGCAAGCTCGAGGGGCAAGACCTGACACCCTAAACTGTGGGTTTGGGGCTCATGCGCTGGACATGAGCCATGGAGTCACATGGAGTCTTCCTAAGGGACATGTACTTATTTCCGAAGGGCCACAACCCTTAAATAAACACACCCCCCCCCAAAAAAAAAAAAAATATATATATATAATTATATGGCTGTTGTCGGTAGTGTTGCTGCGATCCAGGAGCATGTCAGCTGCACTTTGCAGCGCGACGAGTCACCACAGCTGCCTCTCACAAGAGCGATCCCGTTCGTGGGGCTTCTGCAGCTCAGGGTTTGTGGGGGGGGGGGGTGGGGGTTAGAGTCTGCAGTCTGCTTGCGGTGTAGGTTCATTGCCAGTTCAGGGTTTGGGGTTAACTGGACACTCCGGATGACGTGCGGCGGCAAGAGGATCACCACAGGTACGAGTAGTTTGTAGTTTTAGCTTCGCGCAAACATGCTTTGAATGAACATGGACAGTTAGCGCTGTCTGCTGCCGAGAGAAGTGCATCAGCCGACCCACACCCGTAAAGCACAAAAGTCGAAATCCTGAAACCGTCGACGCTTGTACAAGCCCTGACGAGACCAAGCTCCAAAACAACATGCAATGAGCCAATGCATCCCCGAACCCGATAAGAGGCAAGAACCTGTAACAACTCCTTCTACAGCACTCCGGAAATCCATAGGTTCTGTAGACCTGCTGTTGAAGCCAGAAATGTAAATGCATAACATAGTCTGCTCAATAGATTGAATTCAGGGCTTTGGGTCACATGAAACTATACTTAAAGCCAGGATGCCTAGTAGGAAGAATGTCACCCCGAAGCAGCAGAAGCCCCAAGAGACACTCTGGCACTCAGTCTGCGGCTGAGCACACCCATGTCTGGAATGCCCAGAATTTCCTTGGCTCGGCCGGGGCTCTTTAGGTTCTTAAGGCTTTTGTCGCGTTTTTTCGGGTTTAAGGCTCGCCGGCGCTTCGGGTTTGCGGCTCTGGGCTTTGGGATTTGGGGCTTGGGGCTCAAAGGGCTTACATTACAAGCTTCGAAATTCACTGTGAGAGCATGGAATTCTGTTGTAGTCCATACTTAACTGACTTAACCGGCATGCTTTTTATGAAGACCCACAGGACCCAAAGAAGCAACCAGCTTTGGCGACTTGACCTGTGTTACCTGCAAGAAGCGGACTTACATGACAACCAGCTTTGCGCGAGAGCAGAAGACGAGACTACCCTATACAAAAAACTCGCACTGCGGGTGACCCTCGCCTTGTAAAAACAAACACGAGACGGTCGAACGCCCAGCGACGCCAGTCAGCAAGTCCAAACGGAAGGCCACGTGGCCTTGCACCTCACAAGTCGGAAATCTTGCAGCAATTGCTTCGGTGTAAAAGCAAGCTGAAAACGTCCTTCAGCACGCCCAACAAGAACCCACTATGCCCTGAACACACTTGAGGGTATCAAGGCCGCACAAATCCATTAATCCAAACGCTTGAGGGTCTGGGCCTTTAGTTGCAATCCACAACTGGAGTTGCCCCCGTAGCGCGGCAGACAAGGACTTAACACCAGAAGGCAACAAGCAGAAACACAAGACGAGGCAGACGGCTTGAGAACAAGACAACAAGGCAGGCAATGGCGATCACACAAACCGACAGATACTTTGATGAGCAGCGGTACAAACACTTCAACTCAACAAGGTCATAAGCAAGATCAGTGTGTATACAGACACACATGTGTGTGTGTGTTAGATATGTGCATAATATGTATCTACATATATGTATAGATACCTGCTGACGGCGAACAGGGAGAAGCAGCAGAGCAGCAGCAGCAGCAGCAGCAGCAGCAGCAGCAGCAGCAGCAGCAAGAACAACAGCAACAGGAACAACAAGAAGAAACAGATTAACAACAAGAAGAACAACAAGACTAACAACAATAACAACAACAACAACAACAACAAGAACAAGAACAACAACTACTACTACTACGACGACGACGACGATCCAGAACATTAACAGCAATAACCATGAGCAGAATAACAAATATGAACATTAGTATCACAGCAATGCTGACAATAGTATTAACTAACGAAGACATACAATAACAACAATAACAATAACACCAATAACGGTAACAATATCAATAACAATAACAATAGCAATCATAATGGTAGAAATAAATGATAACACTAAGATTACCAACATTAACAATGACAATTCCAATCGCGATAACAATTAACAGCAGCAACAGCATTAACAACAATAGTAACAACATTAACAAGAACAACAACTGACAAACCAATCTGGGATAATCGCACTTAAAACAATGAAGCCTAAACCTAAAAGTACCTACAAGACTAAAGCAACAATCACAATCATAATCATGACAGCAACAACAATAATAATGTATTCGCAGTAGCGATGAAAGCTAAAATAAATTAGTAGTAAGAAAAGTAAAATTTCATGGTCATAACAACAAGAATAGCATGCAAGCAGTAAAACAAAAGAAAACAATAACAACACATAATCGGCTAGCACCCAGTTAGCTCGAAAACCGCGGCCCCAAGGGTCTTGTCCGCATTCTCAGATCATCCCATGGTGCAGCGCAGGAAATCTCGTTCCTGAATTCGGGTGCGCGGGCATCGAGTCACTGTGCCATCTGTGACGGAGGGATATGAGCCGCGAATAAGGCGGCTGAAGATGCGCATATCAAACACCACATCATCGGACCACTTCAAGGACAAGATTGATAGGGCTCAATGACAACCGGTATTCACAGAGACATCCTTTCTCTGTCCTCTCTTTCACTGTCTTGAAAAGCACGAGTACCAGTGGACTCTCACATTGGCCACAAACAATTGGAGATAAGAACCGATACGCGAAAACTGAAAAGTGACTGGAAAGGCCTTGGTCTTGACTTGTGTTAGTCCTATTCCGTTAGTGTTTAGAGGGTTGCCCCTGCTGTCTCCGCCAGCTTTGACAAAGTGCAAGGCTACCGGACGCAACCGGTCACCGACAGCCAAGAGCCGTGGACCCAATTGCAAGGGACAGAGCAACATCAGTCGAGCAAAAGATGACTTCGTGCTCTCACAACCCGAACGACCCCAAAACCCAAAGCCTAATCCCTAAAGCCCTTAACCCTAAACCCAAAGCCCCTAAACCCCAAAACCCCTAAACCCTACTTTAGTTGAAAAGCTTGAAGCCTTCGTCCCCTCGGGTCGACAGCTGCAGCTATTCGATGCAGCGTGCGATGCGAAGACGTGCGCAGCAACACTGCGTCCGGCAGACTGCTCTACAGTTTAGGGTTTCATAGGGTTTCATAGGGTTTCACAGGGCTCATAGGGTTTATAGGGTTTATAGCGTTTAGGGCTTATAGGCCTTATAGGCTTCATAGGGCTTAAAGGGTTTAGGGTTTATAGGGTTTATAGGGTTGATAGGGTTTTAGGGTTTATAGGGTTTATAGGACTTATAGGGTTTAGGGTTTATAGGGCTTACAGGGTCTATAGGGTTTCATTGAGTTTATAGGGTTTCATAAGGCTTAGCGTTTAGGGCCAGGGTTTCGGTTGAAGTTGAGGTCTGGGTGTCAGCCTGCATTCTGAAGACCATGCCTTTCGTGGGCTGATTTATGTACTAGGTTCCTGAGTGAGCCCTAAATAATAAGGGTACCCTTTTTCCTACTATTCGGTTTTAATAAGGAGAAGCCAAATTAAAAAAGGGCAAAAGGGTACTACTCAGGAACCTAGTGTATCAAGTACTTCGATCGACCTGCCATACTAGCTACAAACATAAGGCCACTCCTCCACGAGATCTACCAGCCTATACATCCAGCTGTCCGGCCGTGCATTGACCGCAATTTTCATCTTTCCCTAAACCCCTAAAACTGCAACCCAAAACCAACATCAATCCGACCTGAATCGAAGCTTCGTTTTGGATGCTTTGTGCCATGAAGACTTGGAGCACTGGAGGATCAGCGGGAAGTAGCAAGTCAGGCTACTATATGTGAGCCGTACATACACCTACATGTACGCTAAACCGCGGTTCAAGTTTGCACATGTATGTAGTGGAGGTGCATTACATCTGGCCTACAAGCATGCATTATTCCCTGCCCACCCACCCCCCACCTGCCATGTCATGCTTTCTGAAATTCCTGCCACACGTGGGCTTCCGAGACTGGAGAGCATCTGCCTCTTGCGGGAAATGCCGTGTAAGCATCGCCTGCCTTGCCCTCAGCGTGGTTGGTCCCCTTGACAGGGGAGGTGGAAGAGTTGCAGTTGAGGAGCTGCAGCTTCGCACTTCAGAATTGCACGTTACTGAATTTAGGGTTTCGGGGTTAGGGTTTAGGGTCTTAGGGTTTAGGGTTTAGGCTGCAGCGTCGCACTTCAGACTTGCACGTTGGGGGGTCAGGATGGGTCACTGCAGAAGCAGGCGTACACTTCTTACATATATCCTGCCCAGGAAGAAGAGAGGCAACTGAGACTCGTTTCACAGGTCCAGACTCCAGAACATCACCATATTCAAGAAATAATCCCATTACTATGTTGTCTTACTCCTCGACTCCGCGGCACAGAAGGCCACACGAGCCTCGGATGTACTCTTCCACCCCCTTGCAGCAGAGGCCACAAGATCGGCTCTAGAACTTTTGGTGGGGCATCGTTCGCAACCCTGACAGTGTCCGGCAACATTTCCTATAAATGCGAGGACGTGAGTATGTCTTTGTGATTTGCCTGAGTGACGACGCTGGTACGAAGAGAGCCTCCAATATGGTACCTAACCATACAGCACTGTTGATGATATAAATCCTGCATTACCTTAAGGATCCTAAACTATGGGAATTAGGGTAGATTCCTTACTATGGGTAATGCAGGTTTTATATCATCAACCGTATTGAAACCCATGCCTGTGCACGAGTACTACCTCAAAGAGCTTATATATGTGCTTTCCTGTGCTCCTATGAAAAGCATGTCTAGCCGAAATCCAGTAAGATGTTCTCCCCTAGCATTCATGGTCTGTGTCGATGGTAATAGCACAGTTCATAGCAATAGCAACAAGCAAATGTAGTGACTGTGTTTGCTGGAGAGAATCCAGGGCAACGCACCGTGAAGAAGAAGAAGAAGACGAGCGGCAATCTTCGGCAATATGTATTGAGACAATTGAGGTGCTACGGCGGTTGCTGCTGCTGCTG
>CAJNJA010006438.1:1501-16915 GCA_905231915.1 Symbiodinium necroappetens
AGGGCGCCACCATCGCCGAGCCCATGGAAGACTCGGGCGATTTCCCGCCACTGCTCATCCAAATCGTCGCCCTCGGCGAGCGCACCGGCAAGCTCGACGAGATGCTCCTCCACGCCGCGGACGCCTTCGACCGCAAGGTCGAGCAGTCCATCAAGGTCGTCACCACCATCCTCCCCCCCATGCTCATCATGCTCCTCGCCGGCGTCGTCGGATTCGTCGTCCTCGCCGTCATGCTCCCACTCATCGAACTCCAGGAATCCATCGGATAACCATGAAACGCAACAGAACACGACACACGCGCCACGGTTTTACACTCATCGAAGCCATCGTCATCGTCATCATCCTGGGCGTCCTCGCCGCGGTCATCGCCCCGCGCTTCATCTCGCGCGTCGGCCAGTCCAAGACCTCCGTCGCCACCGCCAACGCCTCCTCCCTCGCCAGCTCCGTCAAGCTCTTCGTCGCCGACCACGGCACACCCGAAGACGGCGCCACCATCGACATCCTCTGGGACAAGCCCGCCGACGTCGACGAGTCCAAGTGGGAGCCCTTCGTCGACTCCGCAGACTCCCTCCTCGACCCCTGGGGCAACAAGTACATCCTCATCGTCCCCGGCGAAAAGAACTACGACTTCGACGTCGTCTCCTACGGCGCCGACGGCAAGCCCGGCGGCGAAGGAGAGAACCAGGACATCGTCAAACCGTAAGCACGAATGCACCACGCGCACGCGCCCATCCCGACCCGACGCGGAGCCTTCACCCTCGTGGAGCTCATCTGCGTCGTGCTCATCCTCGCGGTCACCGCGGGGCTCATCGCGCCGCGCCTCTCCACCAACGACTCCCGCGCCCTGGACATCAAAGCCAACGCCATCGCCGACCTCTTCTCCTACATCGCCAAACGCGACGCCCTCTCCGGCGAGCCCATGCGCCTCGAGTACGACCGCGAGGACAACACCCTCGAGCTCCTCGTCTTCCGACGCGCCGACCTCCGGAGCACCCTCAACCAGACCCGCTGGCAGCGCGACCCCCTTGCCCCCGTCATCGACCTCACCGACGTCAACCCGCACATCCTCTACCTCGACGGCGCGCCCGCCCCCGCCGACCGCTGGTCCATCGAATTCCCGAGCACCGACATCCGCCAGACCGTCGTCCTCGCCCTCAAAGGCGCCAACGCACGAGGAATCGAGCTCCGCTGGTACGTCGAGCTCCTCCCCTACGAAACCAAAGCCACGATCCGCACCGCCTCCGACGCCCGCGACCCACTCCGCGACCGCTCCATCGACCTCGACGCCGTCGGCAGAGGGGAGTCGCCGTGGTAAACGCAACAGGCAAGGCCCCGTTCAGGCCCGCCGGATTCACTCCGGCGAGGCCGCACAAGAGCGAGTGTGCGCCCGGAGGGCGCTACGGAGCGTTCACATTAGTAGAAGCGGTGGTCGCCACCATCATCCTCGGCGTCGCGTTGTCCATCCTCCTGGGCCTCACCTCCCGCGCCGTCGGCTCCCAGACCCAGGGCGAGCACCTCGCCACCGCCGCCATGCTCGCCGACAACCGCCTCAACCTCGTCCTCGCCCTCGGCCCCGAGGAGTACCCCAGCGAGTTCGACACGCGAGGAAACTGCGAGGCGCCCTTCGAGGAGTACGCCTTCGAGATGGACATCAGCCCGCGCGGGCAGACCGACCCATACGACGTCGCCGTCACCATCTCCTGGAAGAGCGCGGGCCGCACGAAGTCCATCACCATCGAGACCAAAGTCGCCCCGCGCCAGGGCGACGACCCCGACCCCGAGCGCGCCCCGAACCAGGTCATCGGGAGGAACGCCGAATGACCCGCCGAGGCGTCACGCTCGTCGAGCTCATCGTCGTGGGCCTGATCACCGCCGGCATCGCCGGCGCGACGATCACGTCCATCTCCCAGGCCCTCCGCGCCCGCGACGTCTCCCAGGCCCGCTTCGAGGCCTTCACCCACGCCGACATCGCCGCGCGCGGGATCGCCCGCGACGTCGCCAACATCGTCCGCGACGGCGACCTGTTCTACACCCGATTCCTCCTCCTCTCCGACGGACGCGACGGCGAGGAGCGCGACGAGGTCCTCGTCTTCGCCCGCAGCGCCTCCCGCGCCCGCCCCGGCAACAACCCCGAGGGCGCCGAGTACGAGATCCAGTACCGACTCGCCCCGCGCACCGACCGCGACACGCCCAACGGCAAACCCGAGCTCGAGCTCTGGCGCCGCGTCGACCCCGTCCCGGACGAGAACCCCGAAGGCGGCGGCATCGCCACACCCATGACCGGCCGCCTCACCTCACTCTCCATCACCGCCTTCGACGGCGAGAGCTGGTACGAGGACTGGGACTCGGACAATGACGGCTACCCCCACGCCGTGTCCATCACCGTCAAGAGCACCTCGGGCGACGGCTCACGCACCTCAACGGCGCGCCGCATTGTCGCCATCGACCGCACGCCCGTCCCCTACGCCTCCGTCGCCTCCGAATCCGACGACGACGAGGAGGACGGCTCATGACTCGACAACGCCCCGCCTTCGCCTTGGTCATCGTCCTCATCGCCATCGCCGCGGTCACCCTCGTCCTCATCACGCTCCAGTCCACCGCCCTGCGCCACGCCTTCGCCGGGCGCGAGGCCGTCGCGCAGACCCGCGCGCACTGGGCCGCCCGCGCCGCGCTCGAGTCCGCCATCGCCCGCTTCGCCTACAACATCGAGAACCCCGACAAGGGCTCCTCCTTCACCACCTACGACGACATGGCCGAGCTCTTCGAGGGCCGCCTCGAGGGCGCCGCCTGGGAGGTCCTCTACGACGACGCCCTCTACGAGCGCGAAGGCCCCGCCGACGCCCACGCCAAGCTCAACGTCAACCGAATGACCCGCGACGACCTCATGGAACTCCAGTACATGACCGAGGACGTCGCCGACGCCATCATCGACTGGATCGACGAGGACGACGAACCCTCCGAGTTTGGCGCCGAAGAGGGCTCCTACGCCTCCATCAACCCGCCCTACAAGCCGCGAAACAACTTCGTCCGCAACATCCAGGAGCTCGAGCTTGTCCGCGGCGTCACCCCCGAGCTCCTCCGAGGAGAAGACTGGAACCTCAACGGCCGCCTCGACCCCAACGAGGACGACGGCGACCTCTCCTGGCCCGACGACAACGCCAACGGCGTCCTCGAGGCCGGCTGGTCCGAGCACATCACCGCCCAGTCCGTCGACTTCGGCCTCTCCTTCCAGGGCGAGGAACGGATCGACCTCCTCACCGCAACGCCCGACCAGCTCACCTCGCGCCTGAGCTTCCTCACGACCGACCAGGCCTCCGCCATCATCGAGTACCCGCGCACCAACCCCGACGCCACCGTCTGGGACTTCATCATCACGCCCCTCTCCAACATCGCCCGACAGTCACAGACCATCCCGGACACCGTCCAGGACCTCGACCTCGACGAGATCGAGCAGCTCATCGACGAGATCACCCTCAACCCCGCGGACGACGGACCCATCCCGGGCCGCCTCAACATCAACACCACCACCCGCGACACCCTCGACTGCCTCACCGTCATCGACGCCGTCACCGCCGATATCCTCATCCTGGGCCGCAACGCCCGCGGTGGCACCGGCTTCGCCTCCATGTTCGACCTCCTCGACATCGCCGGCGTCAACACAACAACCGTCGCCGTCCTCTCCCCCTTCATCGACGTTCGCCCGAACGCCTACGTCGTCACCGCGCGAGGACGCGACGAGGGCACCGGCATCGAGGTCGAGATCGTCGCCACCATCAACCGCACGCAGCTCCCCGTGCCCATCACGAACTTGATCATCCGTTGAACACACACGCACGCAACAACCAGAACAGACGCGTCGCCGCGATGCACACCCAGGGCGACACCGCCCGCCTCGTCGTCGCCGAGCGAGACGGCGCGACCCTCCGCGTCGTCGCCACCGAATCCATCAACGCCGCGGACACCGCCTCCGTCCGCGCCCTCCTCGACCGCCACAGCAAACCCGCGCTCATCCGCGTCATCCCCGGGGCCAGCGCCATCACCCGCGTCGTCCGCGTCCCATCCGGCACCTCCGACGAGCTCCGCGCCGCCCTCGACCTCATCGCCGAGGCCGAGCTCCCCAGCGCCATCCCGCCGCACCGACGCGCCGCCGGCATCATCCCGACCACCCACGCCAACGGCTCCGTCTCCGCCCTCCTCCTCGGATGGCCCGCGACGGACACCCCCGAGCCCGTCACCCCGGACGACCGCTTCACCTCCGAGACCGCCGCCCTCAACGCCCTGCTCGCCCCCGTCGACGGCGCCAGCGCCGCCTACGCCGACGCCACCGCCGGCTCCATCGCCCTCTTCGCTCGAGACGGCGAGTCCTTTGTCGTCCGCGCCATGCGCGAAGACCCCGGCGCGCTCGACCGCTGGCGCGAAACCCTCTCCGCCGCCGGCCGCACCGTCGGCGCGATCACCGACGAGTCAACCACAGGCGGCCTCCTCATCGACCAGACCACCGCCATCTCCGCCCTCTCCAGAGTCAAGGGCGCCAAGGCCGACAAGCAGTGGCTCGACCGCTACGCCATCGCCCTCGGCGCCGCCCTCGGCGCGCTCAACGAGAGCCCCTCCGTCCGACCCCTCTACGACCTCACCCCCGAGCGCGAGCTCGTCGCCAAACCCCTCCACATCCGCGCCCTCGCCGCGCTCACCACGACGCGCACCGCGATCACCGTCGCCCTCGCCGCACTCCTCATCGCGCTCCTCGCGCCACTCGCCGGCGCCTTCTTCCAGTACCAGATCCTCCTCGCCAAATCCGGCACCATCGAGCAGCGCGCCGAAGCCGAGCGCGCCGTCGACGAGAAGCTCGCCCTCTACGCCGAGCTCGCCGACCGCACCTGGCCCATGACCAAGCTCCTCGCCGACCTCACCGGCCTCGTCCCCGAGGGTGTCCACGTCGACTCCGTCCAGCTCATCCAGGGCGACGAGCTCCGCATCACCGGCTCCGCCGACTCCGCCGAACTCCTCAGCGCCATGCAGGCCGCCTTCGCCGGCTCGGGCGTCTTCGACGACCCAACCCTCCCCCGCATCGAGCGCGGCAAGGAAATCGCCGCCGGCCCCGTCGCCTTCGACCTCTCCGCCATGGTCGCCCGACCCTGGGTCGAACCCCGAGGCGCCGAGGACTACAAAGAGCAGACCCTCGCCGTCCGCATGTACGGCGAAGAAGCCGTCGCCCGCTACCCCGAGGACATCACCACCCTCGCCTCCCCCGAACCGACCGGCAGCGGGGGATCCGCATCCGCCACCGCCCGCCGGGCCTCGCGCGACGCGAGCGACGACGGCGAATCCTCCGGCCGCTCACGCACACGAGGGCGCGCCAACGACGGCGAATCCCAGACCGTCCCGCCCCCCCTCTCCGACGACGAGATCGCCGCCATGGACCGCGAGAAAGTCATGGCCGAGTTCGGCCTCCGCATGAAGGCCTCCAGCTACCCCGAGATCTCCGAGACCGACAAGCAGCGCCTCAAGGACGAGGTCGCCAAGCTCCGCGACAAACTCCGCGAACTGAGAGGAGGCTGAACCCATGAACGAACTCCTCGCCAGACTCGCCGCCCTCCCCCGCGCCGCCAAGTGGGCCCTCGCCGCGATCCTCTTCGTGGGCGTCTACTTCGCCCTGATCGAGCCCGCCCTCGCCGCCACCACGAACTACAACACCAAAGCCGACCAGCTCCGCGCCTCCCTCGGTCGCGCACAGGACCGCGCCGCGAGCGAGTCCGGTGTCTCCGCCGAGCTCAAGATCGGCGCCGCCCGCTTCGGCGAGACCGCCTTCCCATCAGCGGACGCCGGCTCCGGCCCCCTCAACAAGCGCATCTCCGACGTCTTCGCCGAGCACGGCATCCCCGCCTGGAAGAGCGACGAACGCCGCGCCGCCAACCTCCCGCGCGACGCCTTCGCCGGCGTCCTCGCCCCCAACCAGCGCGCCCAGAAGATCTCCGTCGACCTCGCCTTCCGCGCCCACCCGACCGTCGTCAACAAGGTCATCGCCGACCTCGAGCGATCCCCGGAGATCCACGCCGTCTCGCGCGTCACCCTCCGCAAGGTCGAATCCGAGGACACCAACGCCCTCGACGCCAACCTGAGCGTCGAGACCTGGATCATGGCAAGGAGCGCCTCCCGATGAGCCCGGACACCTCCAACACGATGCCCAAGCTCGGCGCCCTCGCGATCACCGCCATCGCCGCCGTCCTCCTCGCGCTCGCTGTCACCCTCAGCGCCCTCGCGCCCGTTTTCACAGCTGCCCTCGCCCCCTCCCCCCGCGACCCGCTCGCCCTCGAAGAGCAGGCCCAGCGCGTCGCCGCCTACAACGCCTCCTTCGACACCGCCCGCGCGCAGATCGACGGACGCTCCATGTTCTTCATCCCCCCAGAGCCGCCCCCCAAGCCCGAGCCAAAACCCGAGCCCAAACCTTACGAAGAGCCGCCGCCTCCGCCACCCCCGTCGCGCTACGGCGGGCCCGCCATCACGGGCGTCGTCTTCGACCAGGTCTGGTTCGCCAACGGCGACAAGATCCGCGTCGGAGAAACAAAGGGCGACATCGAGGTCCTCGACAACGCCGAGGCCCCCTGGATCGTCCGCCTGCGATGGAAGGACGTCGAGTTCGACGTCGAAGTCTTCGAACGAACAACAAAGAAACTCCTCGGAGAGGACGAACAGTGATCAGCAAGAGCACCACACTCGCGCGCGCCGCCGCGCTCGCCGCCATCGTCTGCCTCGCGCCCAACGCCGCCGCCCAGAACACCAGCGGCCAGCGCGACGCACTCGGCCGGCGCGAGCTCGAAGGCACCACGCGGCTCATGTTCGACAACGTCTCCGTCAAGGAGATCGTCAACTTCCTCGTCGAAACAACCGGCAAGGTCGTCATCCCCCAGAACGAGCTCCTCACGCGCAAAATCACCATCCTCAACGACGAGGACATCCCCCAGTCCAGAGCCCTCGACTACGTCATCCTCGCCCTCCAGCAGCAGCAGATCGCCGTCGTCGAGACCGAGACCTACATCACCCTCCGCGACATCGCCGAAGTCGTCCGCCAGGACGTCCCCGTCATCGACGCCGAAACCTCCACGCTCAACCGCACCGACCTCGGCAACATCGCCGAGAAGGTCTACCGCCTCCGCTATTCCAGCGCCGAGACCCTCGAGGAAACCCTCGAAGACTCGCTCCCCGACTACGCCTCGCTCGCCATCGACGAGGACTCCAACCAGATCGTCATCCGGGGCAACATCGCGCTCCTCCAGCGCATGGAACGCCTCATCGCCACCCTCGATAACCCCTCCTCCGACGCGCTCGAGACCGAAACTTTCAAGCTCCGCTTCGCAGACGCCGAGCAGGTCGCCGAGAACATCACCGAGCTCTACGAGGAAGACGACAGCAGCCGCAACGGCAACACCAACGGCGGCGGGCGGGGCGGCTTCTTCTTCGGCGGACGCGGCGGCGGCGGCGACAACAACGAGGAATCAACATCCGCCTCCACCTCCGAGAACCTCCGCGTCACCGCCAACGTCCAGCAGAACTCCGTCACCGTCCTCGCCGAGCCCGCCATCATCGAGCAGATCCGCCGGCTCATCACCGAGGTCTGGGACCAGCCCCTCCCCGAGGAAGCCGTCGTCCCGCGCATCTACGACCTCCAGAACTCCGACCCCGTCAAGGTCCGCGACCTCCTCGAAGGGCTCTTCGGCACGCCCACCTCCGAGGGCGACGCCTCCTCCTCCCAGGGCGTCGGACGACTCGCCGGGCAGTTCTCCTTCCAGGCCATCCCCGAGGCCAACCGCCTCGTCGTCGTCTCCAAGTCCCCCGACAACCTCTTCGTCATCGACGAGATCATCGAGGGCATCGACCAGCCCCAGACCGTCGGCCTCCCCGAGATCATCGAGCTCAAGCACGCCAGCGCCGAAGAACTCGCCGAGCAGCTCAACGCACTCCTCGCCGAAGAAGGCACCCTCGCCGAGATCCGGCGAGCCGAAACCGGCCTCTCCGACGACGACTCCTCCGCCTCGCCCTTCGCGAGCGACAACCAGAACAACCAGGACTCCCAGCAGGTCGCCGTCGACGTCATGCAGTTCTGGTGGCAGCGCGCCCGCCCCCCCGTCGACCGACGCGGCAGCTCCAACCTCGTCGCGAACATCCGCGTCGTCCCCGTCTGGCGTCAGAACGCCGTGATGGTCCTCTCGCCACCCGAGTACCGACAGTCCATCGTCTCGCTCATCGAAGACCTCGACCGCCCCGGCCGCCAGGTCCTCATCGCCGCCGTCATCGCTGAGATCTCCCTCGAGGACGCCCTCGCCCTCGGCATCCGATTCAGCTCCCAGCCCATCACACCCAACAACCCCGACAACGCCTTCTCCTTCAACTCCAACACCGCCGTCACCGACAACGACGTCTTCGGCAACATCTTCGACACCGCCCTCCTCAACTCGAACGTCAGCCTCAACGCACTCTTCCAGGCGCTCGATCAGGACACCACCATCAACATCCTCTCCGAGCCCCGCATCTTCACCGCCGACAACCAGGAAGCCGAGTTCTTCGACGGCCAGGACATCCCCTTCATCACCGACACCCAGACCACCGACACCGGCGCCCTCACCGAGTCCTTCGAGTACCGCGCCGTCGGCATCCAGCTCCGCGCCAGACCCCGCATCACCGTCAACCGCGACGTCGACCTCCGCGTCAACCTCGAGCTCTCCTCCATCCAGCCCCAGGCCACCCTCTTCGGCGGCTTCATCGTCGACCGGCGCGAGGCAACAACCCAGCTCATCGTCGGCGACGGCCAGACCGTCGTCATCTCCGGCATCCTCCGCTCCGAAGAATCCGAGATCTTCCGCAAGGTCCCCTTCCTGGGCGACATCCCCCTCCTCGGCGCCCTCTTCACCTCCACCGAACGCGAGACCACCAACACCGAACTCGTCGCCTTCATCACCCCCTACGTCGTCGACAACCCCGCCGAGGTCGACGCCATCAACGAGAAGGACCGCCAGCGCCTCGAAGAGCTCCGCGACGTCCTCAAGCCCGAGGAAGCCCTCGACCCCACCCGCAACCGCGACGAGGACGGCAACTTCAAGCACGACAACGACGACGACAAGAAAGACGAAGAAGAAGGCGACTGATGCGCCGCGCCCAACCGCTCATCCTCGCCATCGCCGCCTCCGCGCTGCTCGGCTGCGTGACCGAGCGGCGTGTGGTCGCCCCCGAGCGCCCCCGAGACCCCCGACCCAGCCGGGTCGAGCGCACCCTCCCCGACGGCCCCGTCGCCGCGCCCGCCACCAACGCCCGCGCCACCTCCTCGCGCATCATCGTCGGCGTCCAGCCCATCGGCTCGGTCCCCTTCGACGCCCAGGTCCTCCCCGTCATCTCACCCGACGGACGCTACCTCGCCACCCAGACCGGCGACGCCCCCGACTGGCCCACCCTCCTCGCCGAGGGCGGCCCGCGCCTCACCCTCGGCACCAAGATCCGCCTCTTCGACATCACCGGACGCGCCCCCCGCGAGATCACCCCGGGAACGCCCCTCCCCCCGTCCCTCCTCCTCGGCCGCTCCGCCAACGACCGAGGCGTCCTCGTCGAATCCCCCCAGCTCGACGGCTCCCGACGCATCGGCTTCGTCAACTGGCAGACCGGCGACCTCGACTGGATCGCCGACGACAAGAACATCAACGCCTTCGCCACCTTCTCCACCCGCGGAGACCTCGCCTGGATGAGCCGGCGCGAGGGCGACCCGCCCGTCCTCAACATCCGCACCGCCCGCGGCCAGCGCATCGAGCAGCCCTTCCCCGCCAACATCACCCGCGTCTACCCCTTCTTCACGAGCGACCCGAAAACCATCTACCTCTTCGAGCTCACCGAAAACGGCGTCGATCTCGCCGCGCGCCAGCTCGGAGACGGCGCCCTCGGCCCGACCATCTCGCGCCGGCGCATCGCCGACATCGCGGACCCCTTCCTCGTCTACCAGACCATGGTCGCCATCCAGTCCCCCGCCCCCGCGCTCGGATCGGACGACCGCCTGGCCTTTCTCCATCCGACCTCAGGACGCGTCACCCTCTTCGACGCCGCCACCGGCACCCTCACCCCCCTCACCGAGCACTCCATCGCCGCCGCCCCCATCAACGACGGCGCCGCCCCGGGCATCGCCCTCACCACCCCCCGAGGCCTGCTCTACCAACGCCTCCCCAAAGACGCCAACCCGCGCCCCGCCACCGAACTCCTCGAAGGCGACCACGTCCCTCGCGCCACGAACGACCCGCGCTTCCCACTCATCCTCATCTCTCCCAACCCCGACACCCCCGGACGCGTCTCACTCACCCGGATCAACCTCCCCGAAGACGCGCCCTGACCGATCCGTCGCCACCCACGCCCCGCGGAACACCCGCTCACCCGGCGCCGACGCGTCGGGCCCGAACAGCTGCACCCCGACCCGTCCCGTCACCGGCAGCTTCGGCCACGCCTTGTGCGCGTCGCTGAGCTTCCGCTCGCTCGTCACCGGCTCCACCCACAACGCCAAGAGCTCATCCCCGCGCCACCCGTCGAGCGACCACGCCGTCGCGTCCCGCCCCGGCGTGACGTACCGCGTCTCGCTCTTGTTCCCCTCAACGCGCCGCTTCGCGCCGATCATCGTCCCCGGCAGGCACTCCCCCTCGACCGTATCGCCCCACGACGTCACCGCGAGGAACAACCCGTCGTCCCCCGCGTCGACCGCGAAGTGAAAATCCGTCAGCGCCTCGATCGAGCGATCATCGAGACGGCGCTGCGCCGGACCCTCGATCATCCTCTTCACCTCGCGAAGCAGCCAATCGCGCGGATGCTTCGCCGTGTACCCCGGCGCATAACCCCACCCGTCTTCCCCGTGACACCGCGCGCACGAATCATTGAAAAACGCCCGAGGCCCGACCTCGAGCGCTTCGATCTCTCGAACCGAGCCAACGCCAGTTGCTTCCGGAGCGCCGATGACGAACGGCGTGACGGCGACACACACAAGAAACCCACCCCCGAGCACGATGAGACGCAAACGCCTCACCCCTCATCCCCCTCCGAATCTTCCTCGACAGCAGCGGGGGCCTCACCCGCGTCCTTGTCCCCAACCCACCGAATCCGGAACGCCCCGGGGGGCGCATCCCGAACGTTGTGATCGAAGCTGAAGATCACGCTCCCGTCCGGCGCCTGCACGCAGTCCACCGGACGCATGTACGCCCCCGTCCCGTTCACCTCCAGCCCGCCAACGATCTCCTGCATCCCGTACGGCAGACCCGTCACATCATCAAACAGAACGCGCACCACGTTGTAGCCGCTCGGGAAACTCCGGTTCCAGCTCCCGTGGCACGCCACGAACATGTCCCCCGCGTGATCCTCCGGGAACGCGTCGCTCGCTTCCAAAAACGTGAAACCGTTCGTCGCGCAGTGCGACGGGAATTCCCAGAACGGGATCCGCGTCATCCGCGCCAGCTCGAGGATCTCCTCGTGATCCTGGTACTCGATCCGAGGAACACGCTTCCCAACCAGGAACGGGTGTCCGTAGAACTCCCCGTCCTCGTACCGGTTCAGCTCGTCCGGCGGGAAGTGATCCGTCACCGGGATGTCCCGCGGGAACGACTCGCCAAGCTCCGCCCCGAAGTTGTCGCTCCCGTGGTCGCACCCCCAGATCTCCGTCGTCCCCGGGCGCAGCCGCAGCTTCTCCGTGTTCCGGATGCCGCTGGAAAACATGTGCTTCCCCGACCCGTCGAGGTTGTACCGGAACAGCTTCTGCCGATCCGTCTCGCGCTCGTCGTCAATGTTCCCCGTGTCGCCCACGCCCGTGTAGAAATGAGTCCCCGTCACCAGGATCGGCCGCCACCAGTGCCCCGATCCGCCCGGCAACCCCTCGAGCACGTTCTCGATCTGATCAGCGACCCCGTCCCCGTCCGCGTCGCGCGTCTTGTACACCGCCGTCGACGTCGTATACCACAGCCACCCGTCAAAGAAGTGCATCCCGTGCACCCCGCGCGACTCCCGGTTCGTCAGGTACGTCGTACGCTTCTCGAACTCGCCGTCCCCGTCCTCGTCCTCCAGCGTCACGATCTCGCCCCGCATCGGGATCGACACATACAGCTCACCCCGGTCCCCGAACTCCAAAAACCGGATCCCCCGCAGGTCCGAGATCGCCGGCGTCACCTCGTACCCGGGCCGCACCGTGATCCCCGCAAGAATCGTCCCCTCGTTCAGCTCCTCGATGTTCGATCCCGGCATCACCTGCGCGTCGCACCCCACGACCACGCAAAGCACCGAAAGCCCAGCAACCATTCGCCCGAATACGGTCCGCATGCGAGTCTCCTCATTCCTGTGTGACGACGCCCCAGTCTACCCCCGCGCACCACGCCGCGCGACACACCCCTGATACCATCCCACCCCATGTCCGTTGACGGATCCATCACCATCGGCGCACTCGCCGGCATCGGCACCTCCCTCCTCTGGGTCTTCACCTCCCTCTTCTTCACCGCCGCCGGCAAACGCCTCGGCTCCACCATCGTCAACACCTCTCGACTCTTCATGGCACTCGCCATGCACGCCCTCATCTTCGCCGCGCTCTCAGGCACGCTCTTCCCCGAGATGTCACCCCAGCAGATGCGCGACCTCGCCATCTCCGGCGCCGTCGGACTCGCCATCGGAGACCAGTTCCTCTTCACCAGCTTCCTCTACATCGGCCCCCGACTCGCCATCCTCTGCATGACCACCGCCCCCGTATGGGCCACCCTCATGGGCTACGCCTTCCTGGACGAAGTCCTCACGCCCATCACCCTCACCGGCATGGCCGTCACCATCGCCGCCGTCATCTGGGCCGTCCTCGAAAGACCCAAAGCCAAAGTCGACACCCAGCCCCACCCGCACTTCCGCCGCGGCATCGTCTTCGCCGTCATCGGCGCGATGTGCCAGGCCGCCGGCCTCATGTGGTCCAAGACCGGCATGGGCATCGACATCCTCCCCAAAGAGCAGCAACTTGACCCCCAGGCCGCCACCTACGTCCGCATGCTCTTCGCCTGCATCACAATCATCCCCATCTTCATCATCCTCCAGGCCCTCCACACAAAGTCCGTCGCCAGCGGCAAACAGCCCGACCGCATCGGCAAAAAACCAACCGGCTACTCCCTCGCCCTCATGGGCGCCATCTGCGGCCCCGTCCTCGGCGTCTGGCTCTCCCTCGTCGCCGCCGCCAACACCCCCGTCGGCGTCGCCCAGACCCTCTGCGGCCTCTCCCCCGTCTTCATCCTCCCCTTCATGCCCCTCGTCATGAAAGAACACGTCAGCCCCAGAGCCATCCTCGCCGCCCTCACAGCAGTGGGGGGTATCGCCATCATCGTCTTCGAGGAATCGATACGGAATGCACTGCTGTAGCAACCGCGACCGTGAGGGAGCGGTCTACGCGTCGGCAGTCCAGATGGCCGCACATCACGAACCCCACCGCTCACCCGAGCGTGGGAGAGTGGTACACGGCGACGTCCATGGCAACCCCGAACGCCAGTGAGGGGGTCCATCAATACCACCCCCAATGGCAACCCCGAACGCCAGTGAGGGGACCAGAACTCCCATCCCATCACCACGCCGCCCGGTATTTCACACGGAGCCCCCGAGCGCAAAACATTTGGCCATCTGCCCATTTGCTCTTTGGCCATTTCCCCCTCCCCCTCAGCTACCATTCCCGCGAAATTCAACACACGCCCAACCCCCACCACAAAGCACCCCAAGCCGCAACACCCCTGGGCATCCCGATGTCCGAACTCCCAACGGCATCCATCTCAACACCCCCGGACGACCCCACGCCCGACCCGCTCCTGGGGACCAACCTCGCGGGCCGCTACCTCATCCTCGGCCGCCTGGGCGAGGGCGCCTTCGGCATCGTCTACGAAGCCGAGCAGCGAAGCCCGGTCACCCGCCGGGTCGCGATCAAGGTCATCAAGCCGGGCATGGACTCCAAAGCCGTCGTCGCCCGCTTCCGCGCCGAGGAGCAGGCCCTCGCCGTCATGAACCACCCCGGCATCGCCAGGGTCTACGACGCGGGCGAGACCGAACGCGGCCTCCCCTTCTTCGCCATGGAACTCGTCAAGGGCGAGCCCGTCACAGCGTTCTGCGACCGCAACACCTTCAGCATCGAGCAGCGCCTCGAGCTCATCATCGAGATCGCGCACGCCGTCCAGCACGCGCACACCAAAGGCGTCATCCACCGCGACCTCAAGCCCTCCAACATCCTCGTCGGCTACGACGACCAGGGACGCGCCCGACCCAAGATCATCGACTTCGGTGTCGCCAAAGCCCTCAACCAACGACTCACCGAACAGACCCTCTTCACCGACCGAGGCCAGCTCATCGGCACGCCCGAATACATGTCCCCCGAGCAGGCCGAGATGTCCGGCGTCGACATCGACACCCGCGCCGACGTCTACTCCCTCGGCGTCCTGCTCTACGAGCTCCTCACGGGCGTCCGCCCATTCGACCTCAAACGCGCCCCCTTCCACGACATCCAGCGCGTCATCCGCGAGACCGAGCCCCCGAAGCCGAGCACGCGCGTCAAAACCATGCTCGCCAACCAGTCCGGCGCCGACACCGCCAGCAAAATCGTCAAGCTCCGCCAGGCGAACCCCAAAGCCCTCACAAGGCAACTCCGACGTGACCTCGATTGGGTCACCATCAAGTGCCTGGAGAAAGACAGGTCACGCCGATACACCACACCCAACGAACTCGCCGAGGAACTCCGCAACTACCTCAACGGAAACCCCGTCCGCCGCACAGCGCGCACGCCGCACGAACGGATCGTCAGGCACTTCCGCCTCAACCACGCGGCCTACACAAACGTCCTGCTGGCGTACATCCTCTTCCACCTCGTCCAGATCATCGTGTTCCTGATCATGTACGCGATCATCGAAGAGGACGGGACCATCGATAACCTCGTGCCCATCTTCTACAACGCCCTCGGCATGCTCGCCGCGGTCGTCGCGCTCGGGCTGCTCATGGTCAAAAGGACCACCAGAAACTGGGTCGCCCTCGCCCTCGGTCTCGCCATGTTCACGGTCTACCTCCTGGCCATGATCTTCCCCGAGGACGCATGATCGCCTCATCCCCTTATGGCAACCCCGAACGCCAGTGAGGGGACCAGAACCCCCATCCGTCACCCCCGACGCCCTACATTTCCAGACGCCCCCCGAGCGCCCAAACAATTTGGCCATTTGGCCATCTGCTATTTGGCCATTTCTTTCCGCCCTCGGCTATCATTCCCGCGCTCCGTCCCCCGTCCCAACATCCCTCCCCCTCGCCTCACGCCCCCAACAGGGGCGACCAGCCATCCCCACAGATCCCTCCCATGACCACCCAACTCCGCAACGTCGCCATCATCGCCCACGTCGACCACGGCAAGACCACCCT
>CAJNJA010006439.1:0-16909 GCA_905231915.1 Symbiodinium necroappetens
GAAATATTATAAAATCATATTATCGAAGCGCATAGTGCGATTAAGAATCTCCCATATAATTATAAATTAAGAGAGAATTTATAGATTTATATCATATATATTCGTTCTTTTAAATTAATATCATATATATATATAAATAATAGCCACGTCAGATAATTGTTAGAGATAATAGAGATATTAATCTTAATTATTTAAATTCTTAGATCGTAAATCATATCTCTTCTATTAAGAAATAATATCGATTATAAATATCTATATCTTATAATTTGACCATATGTCATAATAATAACTTTCATTTTCAGAGAATTCTATTTATATATTCGATTTCATAATTTTGTTTTAATATTAATATAATAATAACAACTTTCATAATTATGTAAATATTATAAATAATCGATAAATCAATAAGATAAAGAATATATAAACGAATATTTCGATATATAAATATCAAATAATATTAGAGACCATCTCAGAACAAGATATTTTTTTATCTCATATTATCTGGAAATTTTTGCAAGTACTCCAAATGAAAAAATAGAAAGAAAGAGAGAGAAATAGAACAATAAATTGAAAAAAAGAGATGAACAAAGAAAACAAGCCAAATTTGACACCCAGATAATTAATATGTTTGAAGATGCTCATTTACGTCTCATTTCAGAAGCAATCTTGTCTAGTTCTGTTGTCATCCGCATAAATAACTTAACAACCGATTTTAAGAGCCTCTTGTGGGAACAGGCGAAGGTCATGTAGGCCTTCACTAAATACCCATAGGAACATGGGCGAAATAACATCCTGCATCAGCTGCTGCCGACCATACTCTGCGTGCAGGTATGCCCGTCGCGAACACTATGTGTGTTCTTCTTGGCGGAAAACCTTCATGCATATGAACTACACAGATACTCCAAGAACATGGAACGACTATGAGCCTTTGGAATTTCCTGTTCCACTCCGGAACTCTCCATGGGTGGAACGGCCGGTGAGAAGTGTAGGCAAAGGCAACGTCGAGGAAACCAAAGCACCCCGTGTAGCAGCAAACTCCGTGACCAACTTCTTGAAGGCACTTTCATAGTGCTGATGGGAAGCTTCCAAAGCATAGTAGATCGTCTCCCGCACAAAGGAGTTCATGGCTTCAAAACCTCCTAAACGGGGTCATCACAACATCCACCCGATTTACTTGCAGGATCGGGCTGGGATTTCCTACGATTTTTTTAAGCCGTCATGGCCGCAACCACTTCGAACCCTAGAGGCCAAACCCCGAACCCTAAACAGCCCGCCTGGCATCTGTTCTATGAGCCGATGGATCATCTGCCGATCTTCCTCTGATGTGGCCTTTGTGGATGCAAGAATTATCGGCTTAAGGATCCTCCTTGTATTCAGGGTTCTGTGTTGCAGTCCCCGGTTCTGCCTAAGCCCCTAAACCTTAAAGACCCTAAAGCCCCAAAACCCTGAACACCTAGACCCTAAACAGCGGAACCCCTAAACCCTAAACTAAAAGCACCAGCAAGGGGGCCTTGGCCGACCGCGTGTCCAAATCTTTGGCCCTCTCTGCCACGGCCACAGCGACATCCGCACCGGCCTCTGCAAGCTTTAAAGAGGTTTCGGGGTGGGTGTAGGGTTTAGGGCTCATTGGTTAGGGTTCAGTGGGGTCTAGGAGTCTAGGGTGTGGAAAGGTTTAGTTTTTGATTTTCCCAAGCCGTTCATATGCTTACTGTTTACGTTGTAACAGTACCTAAACGCTAAGCCCCTTGTGCCGGAACCTCTCAACCTCTAATTCCTTAACCCCTAATCTAAAACCTACAGCTAAAGGTGTACCACATTCGTAGGGCTGTTCAAGGGCATCCCCCTAGCCGCAGCCTCAGCCACCATTTAAAACCCCGCTCAGTGTTTAGAGTCTAGGGTATTTATCTTGTAACATAGACTTATGATAAAGAAGCCTCAGCAACACTAGCGTTAATCTTTCGGACTTCTATTACCAAAACTGTTTGGTCGTGAACCTTGCCTTGCCCTCTTGCAACACACCCGTGGAGGTGCAGAGCAGCAGGCCTTGAGAACGACCATCTCGTGATAAACAAATCGTGTGATACACTTCGAAAAGGCACCAAATACGCTGCAGTGGCTGGACACCTTCGTCAAGAACCATGGCAGTTCCTTTGCAGTCAGGGCTTGTAAGAGCAAGATAAAACGAAGATTGCTCCCACTGGCCATTGCCCAGCTCTTCCTTGACATGCCACTGACTGTTGCTGAATGTGCAAATCCAATATGCAGATTCCCGCCACTCTTCTTGATCTGACAGGGCATGCTTACGAACGGCGTCCATGAAATGACGCACTGGCATGCCCCAAAAGTGACTGACGAACCACCGGATGTTTTTGGGACCGACCAACTCCGCAAAGGATAGCTGGTAAGGCTTCGTGAGTGGCTTGACGATATTGGAGCAAAGGTAGTACATGGATCGCTCCTTGACGAAGGTCTCAAAGAACCTTTTCATGCAACAGCAACAGCAATGTGTCGCCAGTCTCTCCGACTACCTCCCTCTCTTATCATCACAAGAAACGCATTTGAACAATAAGAGTGCTTCGATCGGCAACGGTTTCCGCATGCAGAATGCGCAGAACTAACATGCATTGATTCATACCCGGCAAAACCTCGGATAAGTCAATCGACTCTTCCCAGGCTAATGCGAGTACTGCTACTGAAGCGACCACACACCAAACAGTCATAAGCCTGCATCTGCCTAAACCCCTCCATGCTCCCACGCGCCTGTACTTGGTGAATGTAGGGACCTTCATATTTAGAATAAGGTTTGGGGTATATTATGCTACAGTTCTAATAAGGAACCCTAAGAATAGTATTGGTAAGTATTTAGGCCCCTATATTACCCTAAACACTGAAGCCTATCAGCCGGGCCGCTGCAAGAAATCCTGAAGCTGCCCTGCGGTGATGGAACGGTCTGGGCCCCGGCTGCAGCGCTGTAGCAGTGGAGGCCACTGCTTGAAGAACTGACGGCGGCGCTTTTCCAGAGAGGTGCGGTCTTGCCTGGGAGATCCCGAGTTTCACGAGCAGGGATCATAAAAAAGTCGTCTCTCTTCGAGTGATCGGGGGGTTTAGGGTATAGGATCATTTTGGCTCCAGGTATGCAGTTTCGGAGTTCCCCCAGCTTGTGCAATCCTCCTGGCCTCTGCCTCAATGCAAAGCCCACTGCGCCGGCACCAAGGCCCGAGCCACAGACCAGCAACAGCAACGCAAAGCGTAGTTGGCTGGCGAGTCCCAGAACTGCTGCCACGAGCAGTAAGCACCAAAGGAGGAGGGGACATCTCCAGAAGCCAGTCACCAGAAAACCGCGGAGGGGCTTCAGGCGAATGCGTCCTATCGAGGTGTCCAGTGGCAACAGTTCCGTGCTGTCATCGACGAGCATCAGTTGGAAGGAGTTCAGAGTCTTCAGACGAAAGCGACGCTCGTCCAAAGCAGGCACGTCGGTGCCACTGAACCTCACCTGGCTTGGGACTGCAACCTAGGAATCAAAGCCTGAAGCCCTGCGAGAGCTTGAGAGGCACCCACAACCACAGTACGTCATAGCATCTTGTATCATATCATTTGCCATATTTAGGTATCTGATTCTGTAGTAGGTTTTTCCCCAATCCCGCCTCTGGCAGCGCCCAGGGGAGAACCCAATGCATCATCGAGGTGGTCAGCACCAACTTCTGGCCTTGCGCCGATAGGTCCTCCACGCGGATCGAACCGCGTAGCCCAGAAAAGCATAGGAAGCTAAGGCCGGTAGTTGCGATCCAAGAGATGATGGCAAGAACTACATCCATACCGCGAGCTTGGCACTGCTGCTTCGTTGAATCCGCAACTTCTCGCAGAAAGACTCCCTCACAGCGTGTGCACCCGGAACTTTCGGGAAGTGATACTTCATTTGCGGGGCAGCTTTGGCATGCGCTGCTTCCTGCTTTCGAGATCGTTCCACTAGGACATGGTTCACATGTGAGGGCATCTCTGGAAAAGAATCCGGCATCGCATGGTCTGCATGCACCACTGGCTGAAGTTGAAACTTTGCCAGGCGGACAGGCCACACATTTTGAACTTCCCCAGTCGGAGAAGAAGCCGCCACCGCATGGGACGCAGCTGCTGCAGCCCGGCTTTGGTGCCATCGAGCCAGCTGGGCACTGGGAACAATAGCTGCTGTTGGGAGCGGAGATGAAGCCAGGGGAGCACTCCTGGCATTGGGCACTACCTGCTTCGGAGAAGGAGCCGCCAGCACACGGGATGCAGGTGCTGCTGCCCGACTCTGGTGCCATAAAACCAGCTGGGCACTTCGTGCAATAGCTACTGTTGGGAACGGAGATGAAGCCAGGGGAACACTCCTGGCAGAACTGCTGTTGAAGCTCATACCTTCCCGCCGGGCATGCCTCACATGCTGAAGCCCCAGATGCTTCTGAGATGGTCCCTGCAGGGCACTTTGAACAGCTCGCACTTCCAGAGAGCGAGTACTTTCCAGGAAGGCATTTCTTACACATGTCTCCTGCCACTGAGGCTGCACCAGCACCACATGGATCACACCTACCATCCTTCTCCTCGGTGCCAGCTGGACAGATGCCGTCGATGCAACTGCTGCGACCCGCTTCGTCATTGCCGAAAAAGTGCACCTCATGGCAGTGACAAGTTCCATTGCCCGTCGCCGTCAAGGCTGCCGTGGACTCTTGCGGAACCTGCTTCGCAAAAGCATCATCGAAGCAAAAACCTCGACCCTGACATGTCTTGCCATCCGCACCAGGACAGGCAATGCAACTGTGCAGCTGGCCCAGTTGCCCTTGCATGCTGTAGAAACCCTGCTGGCAGCCGGAACAGTCACTTAAGTTGTGGCCGGAAACACAGCTGCAGTCCTTCTGTCCGAATGTGCACAAGCCTTTTGCATGGCAGGGCACTTCGGGAACACAAAAGCCAGCACTCCAAAGCACAGCGCCGTTGCTCCATGCGTAGGATGCGATCAACTTGAGGTTGCCATCGGTCACATCTCCCACGTCGAAAGACACCACCTCGCCGAACGCACCAGCGCCCGTCAGAAAATTGCTGAGATTCGTCCCCAAGCACGGAAAGTCATCATCGCATCGCAATTTCCCTGTACTGTCGTGCTCACAGGCCTGCAGCCGAGGGTTCCAACTTGGTCCGCCCTTTCCATAAGAATAAGAGAGAGAGAGGCGAAGCATGTCCAAGTCGCCATCAGCATCACAATCCACGAAACTCCAAGAAGCCTTCATCATCTGCCTACGTATATGATAGCTAGCTGTATCAAGCTCTTCCAACTCCACCAACACGTTCCGCAGTGGGCTGCGCTCCAGTGGCCACTCCTTTACCGTCCCATCGGCTAGCTGTTCGAAAAAGCGTCCATCAGGAGGGCCAAGCAGAAGATCCACGTCACCGTCACCATCCCAGTCGAGGAAGACAGGCTGCACCAAATGACAGAAATCTTCTCCTTCATACCGATCATCATCGATCCGGTATGACTTGACTGCGATATTGCTGAAGGGATGCCATACCTCTTCTGCTTGCAGACGGCCTGAGATCTGGCGGTGGTAGTGCAGCCTTCCATCAGCCTCACTGGCTATGAGAAGGTCTACCTCCCCATCCCCGTCAAAGTCTGCAGCTGCTAGCCTGTAACCATTAGAGGGATCGGGGCCCAGGTGGGGTTCCAAAGAGGTGGCTGTGACGTTCTCGAAAGCTGAAGTAACTGCATGGGCCCTGCCACGGCGGCTCTCATACAGCTCCGGCAAGCTTTGCTGCCGGTCCCAACCCACTAAGAGGTCCAAAGAGCCATCTTTGTTCCAGTCGACGAGGCTAAGCTTCTTTTGACGAGGGTTGCGGCCGAGATCAACATCCTCGAAGGTGTTCATCACGGAATTGTGAATCAGATCAGCTTCCAAGATGTGTTGGTAGTAAGTCGGGTAACAGCGAAATCTTTCCCCACCATCCAGGTTATGGAACGTCAGTACCATCAGATCTGGCAATCCGTCCGAATTCCAGTCGGCCACAAAAAGTTTTTCATCGGCACCCTCCCAACTACCCAAAGAAAAACCGGCGACAGGGTTTTCTGCAGGCTCCACAAAGCTGTTATCCCCGGCGCGTCGAAAGTAGCGGAGGCGCTGAGTAGCGCTGGGACCGCTAAGGCTCAAACGGCTCCAACCTTTCATCACAACCTCCAAGCGACCATCACCATCTATGTCAGCTATGGCTTTGATATTTCCACCGAACATGTTGACGGGATTTTGATTGCCGGTCCGCTCTACTAAGACTGTTTGTGAAGTTCGCTCGAAATACCTTTGCTGAACAATAAGATCCACATCCCCGTCTTCGTCGAAGTCGACGGCCTGCAATCCTCCGCATCTGGACCCGTTGACACCCACCAGCAGGGTCAGATCGTCCACCCCGGCGTCCATTAGCGGCAGCTCGGAATGCCTCAACAAGCTGATGCGGGCTGAGCCATCCATCTCAGAGCACAGCAGCAAATCCAACTGTCTATCACCATCCCAATCAACCACGGCAAGATCGATGTTGCCAGAGAGTGTTGCTCCAAGTAATCTCTGCGATTGGAAGCTGTCATTCTGGAGACGCTCATACAGGGTCACTCCATGCGGCCAGCTCGTGTTCGGATCCCACTTAGCCTTAGACGGTTTCAAGGGGTGTCATTCTGCGTCAGGGACTCGACTGCTGCCCTTAGCACGCATCTCAAACCAAAAATCTGGGTCACCTCAGTAGTAATAGTACCTGGTTTCAAGAACTTCTGAAAGCATCTTGTTTGAATCCGTGCTGACACGCTTTCGACGGAATCCCTGAAGGCCGTGCTCAGCACTAGCCATGAAGGAAAGAGCATCGACTTAACTTATTAACCTCGTTACCCGCTCCGTAGGAACATCACTGAAATTGAGCAGCATGTTATGCTGAGAGTACATGACCTGAGCAAGTTCATCAATCTCACCACGCATCGCATCCAACACGGCATGAACTTCTGGTCAGGGAGGATTTGAGGATTCGCATGGATATGGGTAGTTCTCTTAAATAGGGCTTCATTTTGGGGTCCTTGTCATCAGGGTGCCCTACCATATTGGGGACCCGATAGGCCCTAATTTAGATCATTCCACAAGCTTTCGGATCCGAGTCGCGATAACCGCGGGGAGGGAGTCAGACCACGTGTTGTATATGAATCTGGTTTCCCCCACCAACACGTCCACGTCCCCATCCCCATCCCAGTCTGCCAGCTGCATGCGCGGATGAATCTCTTGAAAGCATGGGAAGGCCGCTGGTCGCTTCTCAAAGCGATGAATCTTTCCCACACAGCTGCCAGCATCAGGTTGGCACCAGGGAGCAAAATCCCCGGCCACCAGCCGAAAATTGATGAGCCAGCCGAGGAGCCGCATGGCGAACGCAGGTCAGAAGTTGCTGTCTCAGTGTTCTGTCTTCTGCCTTCCAGATTGTGGGCATGAGTGAGGCACTGTGTTTATACTTCGCTCACAAGCAGGTTCAGCGATGAATATCCGGACCACATGAGCCGTTACGCTAAGCCGTCACAGACACATCTTTGTGAAATCACTCCCATGCAACATGCCTCGATCTTGCCTTAATGCATTGGACATCTTACGATACCCATGTCGCAAGACGCTCGATCAACGAATCGAACCGCATTGCAAATCGCACGACCACTGTGGCAATGTGACACACGGCACCTGTAGATCAGAGCCAATTATGACGAACTCTGGCAGGGTGCTATGCCACAATCAACCAAACACAACTTGTAACTATGACACCACAACGTCAAAATCGCACGCAGCAAGTCGTACATGGTTCTCCGCCTTGCGTCCCCATAAGGAACTGAACTTGCATCGCATCATGCCCCACGCACAAACATTTGCTTTACTGCAAATGTCACCATTCTGATTTCCATGAATGTTGCCGTCGCCTGAGGTACCCGCAGCATGCAATGGTCAATAGTCAGGCCCTCAACTAACATAAGACCCGAAATTATGCTGTCGTTGTCGTCGGTGATGATGTTGATGATGATGTTGTCATCGTCGTCGTCGTGGTCGTGGTCGTCGTCGTGGCTGTGGCGGTTGTTGTTGCTGCTACTGCTGCTGGTTTTGGTGTTGTTGTTACTGTTATTGCTGTTGCTGTGGGTGCTGATGTTTTTGTGGTTGTTGTTGTTGGTGGTGGTGGTGGTGGTGCTTCTTGTTCTTGTTATATTTGTTATTCTAAGTATTGTTGTTCTTGGTTTTGTCGTTGTTCTTGTCGGCAATCTTGCTGGCTGGGGTTGCGACTACTGGTGTTACATGTTGCTGTTATGGTGATGTCTGCAATGGTGTCTTTCCTCGGTTTGCAGTTCTGGTCGCTGTGCCGGTGCGGGTGTGAGTGTTTATGCCCCAATGCTTTGTCTCTATACCTCGCCCATTTGTAGGTTATGTCGGCTTAGATGTTTATTTATCTAATCCTAAACCCTAGACTGCAAGGGACCCTAAACCCTCCACCCTATACTCCCTTTGCTTATCTATTCGTTTATGTGTAACATCTTAGCCAGAGATGCTTCCAAAAGCTGCTTTTTGAAAACTAAAGTATGCAGCCCATTCGCGCCCTGTTCCAGAGTGTCTCCAACAAAGACAACGAATACATGTTGAATTTCAGCAGGCTTGACTTGGAATGGCACGACGATCTCAAATCTTCCCCAGAACCAGCCCCTGGGCAATGCACGACATTTCGTCTGTTGGTGCGTCTTGCCGGAGACCCACCAGAGGAGGAATGCAATCCAACTGTACAGCACCAGGAGGTGGATGCCTGGTAGCTGCGGTGCATGGACATGAGAAACTTCGGGCTACTGCAGAAATCGTCTCAGTTGCTTAAAGGGCAGTACAGTCGGCCCCATGTTATGTGTGGGGGGAGAGGGACTGTGCATGTGTGTGCTACGGCTGCTAGCCCGAGTCAAGGGAAGTCTTCTTGCCTTTGCTGGAGCATGTGGGATCTATGGTTGGTGTGGATTTGGAGAGATGCGCTCCTGCCTGTTGTTGAAATCCGTACGGGCCCGTTGTGTCATGTGCATACCCTAAACCCCTAAAACCCTAAAAAAACTAAACCCTAAGCCCTAAACCCTAAAGGTGCTCTGACGGTTCAAGTGGAAAGCCCAAAGCCTGCAACCCTTCTGCACAGACTCGTGCAGGCCCGCCTGGTAAACTCTAAACTTCGGTTTTTTTTTGACACCTTTGTCCAACTGCCTAAACTTTGTTTAAGGCCTAGGGTTTAGGGCCTAAACCCTTTTCTCAAACCACAAGGGCCGGGATAAAAGCAACAGCCACAGAACAGAAGGCCTCCTGCGCGCGCCCCGATGCTGCCAGGCGTTCCATCTCCTTTCCGGGGTGAGAAAAATGAAACTCGGGCTTTAGGGCTCTGAGCTTTCGTATGGGGGGGCTTTAGACTTTAGGGGGGCGTTTAGTGCTTTTGATTTCTATTATAGGCGTGGCTTCCGGGTGAGAAAGCGCAACTTAGGATTTAGGGTTTAGGGATTTAGACCTTAGTAGGGTCGTAAGTCCTATTAAGAGTGGCCGTTAACACAACGCCTCAAACCCAAAAACCCAAACAACCCAAACGGCCCAATTAGTGAACGGTCCTGTCTGGAATCGACGCTGAACTCAGCAGCTTCCCGTCTCAAGCATGATGAGGGCGATCATCCCACAGTTCATAGAGCGCAAAGCAAAAGTTCCGGAGGCACCCCGGAGCTCTTTGGCTTGCGCCCGGAGCGCCTGCCGTCGTCTGTTGCCTCCAGGAGTCTCTGCTGTTTCGAGTTTAGGGTTTAGGGTTACCTCCCCTCATGTGCATCCCGTCCCGGAAAATATGCCGGTGACAGGATACTCGTGCTCGAAAACCCTTTTGGAACCCAGACTCTGCCGCTCAGCTGGGAAGCAGCACACCCTAAACCGCCCTCAGCCCTAAACCGTAAAACCTCTAGAGCAACAAGGCCTCATGACCAAAAGCACGGAAAACCGATCGAAAAGCGATCAGCAAGGCCGGGTGCGCCTCAATCTCCATCGCTACCTGCGGCCCCGCCTGAGAGGTACAGTTTACTCTAAGGGTATACGAATAAAGAAAGAAGGAGATGATGATAGGATTTTTTTCAATTTCCCTCCCACTTAGCTCATCATAGGTTTAGGGTTTAGGGCTTGGTGATGATGATGATGATAACAGTTATACTATATAGCAGGTAACACGCGTCACTACTTTCGACTCTCACTCTCGCACTCGGCAGGCAAGGCTCCACACAAGTCCGTCACGCTGGAGAAGCCCCGTGATCAATCAGACATGAACACCAGAACCGATCTAAAACCATGCTCCACCCAAAAGCTTGTCCGATCCCGTGGCTTCTCAGAGACATTGCTCTATCCTACCGGCCGTTGGTCAGTCTCCTCATGGTATGTTTACAGCTGCATGATCTCACCAGAAACGGACAAGTAGATACCGTACAGTTCGGAAAGCAAGGATACAGCGACATTACGCTATTTTTGGGCTTGGGGCTTTCCCATAGGCTCCATAGTAGTTCCTTTTTGTGGTTCATATCTAGAATCCTAAAGGGTAATCCCAAAAAGGAACTACCAAGGAGCCTATGGGTTTCGACACTCACACTCGAAGACGGCCCTGCCTCGGACTCTCGTGGCACTCCCAGGTCACCTCAAGGAAACCCGACGCCGGGAGGCGCAAGCTTGCGGCTCAAGCAAGGCTTATAGGGTTTAGGGTATATAAGCCCTCGTTTTTAGCAGGGGCTGCAATGCAAAACTGCATGCTGCCTCTTGTTGCAACCGAGTTCCGTCTCAATAGAACTCAGTTTTAAACTTTGTAAACCCTTAAATCCCGAATCATGCCAAGCCTATTCGACATAGTTGAATAGTTCCTCCTCGCAACCATCGTTTGAGCATCTCGCCGGCTTGCTTCCGCCGCAGTTCTTCCAGTAACACACCTGCCAACCCAGACCCTGGATTACCCGGCATAGCGTTTAGGGTTCAAAGGCGTTCAGGGTCAGGCTTGACAGTTTAGTGCCACACACTGCCTCCTCATCCAGCCGCTGGGTGCGTGCTGCCTCCTTGCGCTGCAGCGCCTGTGCCTGACAGGCGGCTCAGCCACGCATCAGCATCCAGCTCATGTAGCCTGACCCAGCCTCCTTTTCTCGGCGAAGGAGAGCTTCCAGCCCGGGCCCCGGGAGAGCATCGGCCACATGAGACCAGCGTCGCACCTAGCCCAGGCCCACTGCGGGACGGGACGCCCCGACTCCATCCGAAGCTTCGCTCACACAACTCCCGCAGACTTCGATCCAGGCATGCTCGAACCACCCTAAACTGCTCAAAACCCTAAACCCTAAAGAACCCTGATCAGACAACCCGAAAGAAAACCTCTGGGGGTCTGACTGCAGCTGGGGCTCGCCTTGCAATCTGCGCACGGCCTTCGTATGGCGAAAATGGTCATAATTAAACAGGGAAGCTCCCAAAGCTAATGTAGGGGCCTGAATAATTAGAATAGGATAGGGTGTTGAGGTAATTATCCTGTACAATAATCAAAGTAAGGGAACCCCCCCCAATAGTCTGGGTAATTCTTTGGGTTTCTATATTTTTAGATTCTAATTCCCGGGCTCCCTGGACTGTTTGGTGACATCATGGGTTTCTTCCATGTTCAGGCCAAAGGGTTTGGGTTTAGGGTTTAAGGTTTTCACAAAGGTTTAGGGTTCGGCAAGCTACATCCAATGCCCAAGGAATCGAAAGGAGGATGGAGGACGGTGCAGTTTCATGTAGTTTCCAGGTTCTCCGGCACTATAAATGGAAACAGAAGGTACTGCGCTGGAGTTTCTGTGATATTTTCTCTCTGGCCTAAACCCCCAGCATCCCTCGCATCCAGGCCTCTTCCCCAACATCCCTAAACCACAAAGCCTTAAGAGCCCTAGGCCCCAAACCCATGGAGATTAAACTTCTTATATGTGGCGACGGCCATTACATAGAAATTAGCAGCTAGTACTCCGACGTCTATAATTAACACAGTTCAGGGTTTGGGGCTATAGGGTTAAAAGGTCTTTAGGAGTTTAGAGCGGCTTGGGGCTTCAGGGCGTGCCGGGTCGGTGAAAGGGTTGGGTTAATGTAGCGGCCTTATGAATGAGTATAGGGTTTTGGGCTCCTTTGTCGTATATTGAAAATAGGGAACGCTGAGGCACAAGATTCGTAATTATATACATTTGGTTTCTATACTGTTTGCCGAATCCTCGGTCCAAGCCCACGTCCCGGAACCTTCGTTCCCGCAGTGAAATGGCAAACTTTCATTTGACTCACCTGACGCTTCTTGGAACTTCGTCGATATGACCCTTTGTTGACCCAGACTCTGCCAATCAGCTGGGAAGCAGCACTTCCAGACTCCGGGAAGTAGCGCCACCAAACTCAAACTACCCTAAACCCTAGTCTAGTCTAAGACCCTAAGCTTCATCCGCAGTCGGAGTGTGGGTCTGGCACTTCATCGTCTCCGCTGTCCTCGTCCTCCTCTTCTCCCTCTGAATGTTGGCTGCGCACTTCATGCTGCTGTTGTGGGCGCAGCCGGTCAAAGAGCGCAGCAAGGTCAGCCAATGACTTTGACGACAAACTGGCACCATCGAGACTATCGAGTGCTGGCTGGAACTTTTGCACCTGCAGCTGAAGCTGCGCATGCATCGTCGCCACATCGACTCCGCGCAGATGTCCGTTCCAGCATCCCTCAGGGGGAGATGGGGCAGGTCCGGCATTTGCCTGATCCCCCATTTCCTCATCATACTTATCGGAGTCACTAGACTCAGAAAAAGCCGACAAGCCGCCCCCGAAATCGTCGGAATCCTTGCCACGGCAGGGGCAAGGGAAGCCATAGTTCCCGGCAAAGAAATGGTCACCACACCGATGGCAATGCGCTTCTCGGTAATCGCCTATGCAAACTCCGAAGTCGGGACACTCCACACAATGGTTGTGGCCCTTTCCGCAGTCGAAGCTGGGATCCCCGTTGCAGAGTCCTGTAACATAATTCCCTCCACAGTCTTTGCATTGCACAGCACCATCCTCACCGCCATCTCCGTAATCAATCCCGATGACAGGTTGCCTCAGTGCTTGACGGACGGTGCACTTGAGCGTCTTGCCACAGCACGAACAGCCGGCTTTGAGAAGCACCTGCTTCAAGAACGGCTTGGTGTTCTCTGCCGTCAGTAGGTGTGCAGGGATGGGTATGTGTCCGTTGAGCATTCCAGCTTTCAAGCAGGGATTGACTGTCGCGGGCTTCTTGATTCCAGCCCTCCGCAAGAAGTCGTGCACCTGTGCCTGCGAACCAAAGGGCCGCTTCCGGCCTCCACCCCCTCCACTGGCAACGCGTCTGTTCCCAGCTTCTTTGGCCAGCTTCCGGGCAGCGAGGCTTGCCAGGGACAGTACGGAGGGTGTCCTTGAAGGCCACAACTGTGGCAAGTCTGCGGCAAGGGTGTTCTTCATGCGGTGAAGACATTCACGCACGTGGGCAGGCATCTTGCGTGCGGGCTCAGGAACAGGCGATCCGTCATCGGAAGGTGACATTCGCAGCAGTTGCGCGAAATGTGGGAATGTCGTTGCCAAGGCCTTGCTCAGCTCTATCATTTCTGAGGCATCACCGACGATGTAGTGGCGCCGTGAGCGGGAAAAGCCATTGTCGGGTGTCCAGTCCGAGCAAGGTCTCCGCAAGCGGCTGTCTTTGTGCAAGGCCCACACTGGCATTTCTGCAAAGACTGCCTCAGAATGCATGCCGATCTGCGACAACTCCAGCACGAGAACACCTAGGGGTTCAAGCTCAGGCCCCATGGCAGCCATTGTACCGGGCAAGGCCCTCCATCCCTCGTGAGAGTCTGCACTCCGCTGGCCAAGGCTGGAAACGACAAAGGCGCCCCTTGCAGCCGGCAAGCTTTCATGTGGCCTGGGCGAATTCTGGATCAGGAGTCGGGCGCCACAAATTGCCGACACAGGAAATCGAACCCTTCGGACCCGGGAATTCTTGAATCGATTCCATTCCGCCAAGGGGTGCAGCCTAGAGCCATGCTGTCGACAACGCTCGGCATGGGGGCCTTCTGTTCGAATGCCATCGTCGTTCTGGGATCCCACAAGAAGAGAAACTTTCCTGTAGTGTCTCTTCAAGAGCTGCTCGATCTGGCCTAGTTCGGATGGAGTCACTGGATCGCCCCGAGCCGAGTCCATTTCGAAAGCGGCAACTGGAGTCGGGAGGTACTCGAAGGCATCGTAGATCAGGGCTTCTCGCCCAGCATCAATGCGCACGAGGAGCTGGAAGGGGTAGGCAGCTCTTAAGCCCGTCACGTCCACCCCGGACGTGCTTGGAGCAGCAAGGCTGATGCTCCAAAGCCTTCCACCTGCTTTTGTCGTAACAGGCTGGTACTCGCGCATGGAGTAGTCCTCAGCGGTCGAGTCCTCTGCCACCTCAGCATTCTGCCTGGGATCGTCGCCAGTGTGGGACCTTGCCAACTCCACGAACGGAATAGGCTCGTCCACACCTTCTGGCCAAAATACGTCCCAAGAGATTGCATTCGTGGGATGCCCGTCCCACGGGTGCCCATTGACAACACCCGGCAAATGGCGTTCCACGAACTCCATTCTTTCAGGGCCCCCGCAGAGGAAATCACTGTTGACCACACTGTCTTCGGAAGGGGATTCACTGAGCAACTTCTCCAACAAAGCAGAATGGCTGGAACTGGACTGTGGCTTCAAGTAGTCCCAGGGCGCCGAGCGTGCCATGTCAAGAGGCGCAGCAGCCACATGTTTGGCACTGTCCCAGGACGTCCGGAGGATGCGCTCGGCGCAGCGGTCCAGTAAACATTCATCCGTGGAGACGCACATCAAGCCAAACAGCTTCTGCCGGTCCACATTGGGATCTCGGAAGAGAGACAGCATCTTGAAGTAAATCAAATAAGTCAGAAGCTCACCGTACACCGTCACGGCCCAAAACCCACGGAAATCGAGCTACGCCTCTCCATCAGCACAACACTGTGAGCCGAGTTTTTCGAGTTGTCGAGTTGAGTCTCGCAACAAAGCATATGCCCGTAAGTAAGCTAAACTTACCCTAAAGAGCCCAATGCCTGGACTTCTTCAGCTTGAAGATGCTCCACACGTGCTTGCCGCTGAACCTGCCAAGGCACAGAAATCTAGAAGGCTCTATAGGGCCTAGGGTTCAGGGTTTAGCCAGGATTCCACGCAGGCAAGATGCCCTTGGGGTTTAGGGGTGTAGGGGTTTAGGGTTTAGGGTCTCTTTCGTTTCTGTGGAGCTTGAACACAGCGCAGTTGAGGCGATTAAGCTGCTGCTCGCAGGGGCGGAAGCAGTCGCACCACGAACCTTGAAATCCTTTAAACAGTCCGTAAACCGCTCCTGAGGGTTCGTTCATGCTCTTAGCATTTGAGCCATTTGGGCTGTCTCAGTAGAAAAGGACTTTGTGGTCTATTGTAGCATGCTTCTACCCAAGAAGCCTATAACCCTAAGGGCCCAAGTACCTAAGAATCATGCGCTTTTATGAATACTAACCTACAAAACTACTACTATCCGTAACCCAAACACATGATTATCAGGTCCTTTGGACCCTTAGGGTAAGGAATAACATTTGTAGTTATTCAGGCATTATTTATTATTGACAGACGAGCCCGCCACCTCGGCGCCTCCTGCCAACTCTTGCAGCTGCCGCTGCGCTGCTTCGAGGCGAAGTTGGAGCTGCGCACCTATGTTTAATATAGGGGCCTCAAGAATTACCAATGCTATTGTGGTGGTTCCTTAGTATACTTATATAGTATAATAGCCCCCAAAATCCTATGGCCCCAAAAATACCTCTCGTTTTAGAATATCAGGTTCAGGGTTTAGGGCTTCTTGTCTTTGAATAATGCTCATGCTATACTGTATGCTACATGTATGGGCTTCGGGGCTCTAGGCTCACACCGATAAGACTGAGCTGTAATGCCCTTAGAACCATAATCTTAATCTTAATCCTTAGTTTGTGTACTATAGTAAGAAACAAAGAATTCCTAAGAAGCACAAGGCTAAGGAGTTGGTAGAGGGGGTGGCGGGCTGCTGGTTTTTGGGGATCAGGGCTTTGCACCGAGAGTGTCAAAGGAGCGGGATGGGAGAATCCGTTTAGCAGGAAGTAGGCCATATCCGATCGTGCTGCCTGTTTAGGGGTTAAAAAGGTTTCGGATTTTGGTGAAATGTACAGGCATACTTGTGACTACTTCGAGGTTGGCGGCAACGCAGCCATGTTCGGAAGCAAGGCCTTGCCGCATCTGGGACAGCTCGGCTTGATCCAGGCTTCGGATTTGAGCCTCTCAGCCACAAAGCGATGCCCTAAACCGTGAACTATAACCTGCTATAAACATCTATTAACCCCATCAACCCTCACAGCGGCAGCTAGCTTCGATGTAAACTTCACAGCAGACTACATCATACCGTCATCAGCCACAACCAGCCTGAAGCGCCGCGGCCAAAGCTGCATGCCACACGGTTTTAGGTAGGGGCCTAAACAATTATGGGGTTCCTTGTTGTAAGTATAGTCTAATATACCCCCAAAACCCTATTCTAATTATTAAGCAGTACTTGATAAATGTAGTCTAATATACACCAAAACCCAATTCTAATTAAACTAGTACTTGAAAAATTCTAGTATAGTATCCCCTCCCCCCCCAGACCCTATTCTAATTATTAAGGCCCCTATGCAGGCCTTGTTTAAGCACCTTTTGTCCAACTGCTCAGGCCAGGAGTTCTCCGCTTCGGAACTCGCTTTGCGCGGTTTGGGATTTAGGGCTAAGTGGTTAAGGGCTTTAGGGCTTAGGGTCTACGGGTTTAGGGGAAAAGGGTTTAGGGCTTAGGGTCTACGGGT
>CAJNJA010006440.1:5633-16905 GCA_905231915.1 Symbiodinium necroappetens
GTTCCGAATGCGCCCCGCACGTGCAGTGCAAGGGAAAAAGACTTGCAAACAAGTGCGTCGTCTGAGGCTGGGTCGGCTTCGCGTCTAGGCAGGAGGCTCTTCGACTTCAGCAGCTCGTACAAGTACCTGAAACCATCCGACACCATCTGGCGAAAGAGCGACAGCTAAAGCAAAGTCTGAGTTGGTGACACGACGTGACACGGGGCCATTTACAGCTAACATGCTTTTTCTGCCACATCCCCGGCGAGCACTCGGCCCGGACCAAGCGGATGTTGGCGTGGTTGAGGTACTCGGCCAAGCTCTTGGGATCCGTCAAGCTGTACTGGGCCTGAGGCATTGAACACATGGGCAGATCTCTCGAAGAGAATTCTGCATGTCAGCACGACCAGGTTACATCGCATCGCATCCCTCCTGGCTGGGCCGCTGGCAGATGTGGATGAAGGCGACTCCGGAACCTCCAGAGGCCGGGATTGAAGCTGTCATGGCCTAGGCCTACACTTCTGCTTCCTGCACCATGGTATGCTTCTCCAGTGGGACGAGCTCAGCGACACTCAAGTTTGACACATCTGATTTGGGCAAATACGATCGAGCGCACGCTCCTGCTGGAAAAAACCCTCCATTGCTCCGCTATCGACAATCCTTCCTATGATAGATTTAGACCGCTCCTTACCCCGTGTAGCCCCAAATTCCCACACAGCCCTTAGAGCCTTGACTTACGTGTCGCACCTGTGGCGGAGGCTGCGCTGGCTCCGGAGGGGCGGCCGCCTGGGCAAATTCCCTGTAAACTGCGGTTAAGGTTTGCCGGTGTAAGGTTTGGGGGGGATTTCGAGCCTTCCCAGAAATCGAACACCCCTGTAATTAAGGAACATGATTTGGATGATATTCGATGTTTCGAAGGGTGTTACACGAGTTTAGAACGGGTTTATGGGTAAACACCTTAAATCAGAAGGGGCTCATACATGGTTAGTCGAATCATAATCCACACGGAACCCGTCCTACTCCCCAGGCCTACAGTAAGCCCTAAACTCTCAAGCCCAAACCCCCCGACTCTACATCTCTGTGCAATCCCCCAACGCTTCTCAAGACCTGACCTGAGGATAGATTTAGACAGCGCCTTACCCCGTGTAGCCTCGATTCCCCACACAGCCCTTAGAGCCTTGACTTAAGTGTCGCACCTGTGGCGGAGGCTGCGCTGGCTCCAGAGGGGCGGCCGCCTGGGCAAATTCCCTTTAAACTGCGGTTAAGGCTTGCCGGTGTAAGGTGTAGGGGGAATTTTGAGGTTTCCTTAAATCATAAGGGGCTCACACATGGTTAGTCGAATCATAATCCACACGCCAACGCTTTTCAAGACCTAACCTGTATCCAAAGGTCTCCGTTATCGACAATCCTTCCCCTACGATAGATTTAGATAGCTGCCATTGTTTCTGCACTGCCCACCCGCGCAAGGCCGTCCCAGTCACCTGCGAGTTATGGAGAAAAACTGCTCTCCGAATCCTGCACGACAAGCAGGGGAAGGCACGACGCGGATTGGAAGATGCTTCGGAGAAACTCGACCAGCGGTCCCGCCCCCCGCCCCCCAAAGTCTGAAACGACCCTGGCAGTCTGTGAGCCCTGTCCCGAATGCCAAAACTTCGATAAGAAGCTGCGTTCTGAACTGACTGAAGCATGTGGGCCTAGCTTCGGCTAGGGAGGGTGATAGTAGGTATGTAGGAGAAGGGCCGTAGGCTATGTCCCCTGAGAGGTCGCTCGAAGAGTTGGTCACACACCAGACTGATCTTGCTTTGCGCTCGCCCGAACCCCCCGGAATGCCAGGGCTGTTGGCCTACGAAGAGGATGCTTACATCATCATCAAACTGTCCACTCGCAGGTCTCCCAGTTTCGAGTCTCTTGCGCTGCGGCTCTCTCATTGTGGGATTCATCCATGACTTCTGTCAGCACGTATACAGTGAGACCCTCGCCCCACTCTGCAGTGAGACCAGGTCGCGTGTTCCTGCAGAACCGCTTTCCCCAAACCCGGAAATGTGAAGAAAACTGCTGTGATCGAACCCTGAACCCCAAAAAAAAACCGCCGCGGCCTCGGCGATCGGCGCTTCCGCTCTGGGACGAGAATCAGAAAGCCATTGAAAGCAGCCTCGGTTGCTTGGGTCGTCTTGGGTCTAGCTTGGTGGGTGGCTGTGCACACCGTTTTTCGGAGTGTTCCGTGTTTAGAGCTCCGGATTTCGTTGGTGTCAGGTCAGGCTCGGCCTTGGAAACGTGCTGCCCCATCCCATCGGAGAGAGATTTGTGACTGTCTTTCGCTCACCGACGGTGTCAAAGCTTGCAAGCACCGGAACCAGCTTTGCATGCAGATCCGTGGAAGGCAGCTCTGTTTGAGGCGACAGACCCTCACTGACTCACATCACCAAAGTCACGAAGTCTGAGCATTAGGCTGTAACAGCTCACCGCCATTCAGGCTGGGGCACGGAATCTCAGGGTTCAACCTACCGGCTTGAGCCACACTGAATCGACTGGAGAGCGCAAAGGAGAATGGCAGGCGCAATCTGCCAAGGCGGGCTGGGATACCAATGTCTGGTATGTTATGACTGTCATCAACTACAAGTGTTTATATCGATCTCCCCTGACTTGGCGGTTGGAACCAGCTAGGCAAGTATTTGGCACGGACATGTAAAAGGTGGCATCGCTACCTCGGGATCCAAGATCGACCCGAAGTCCTGATCCTGGCAGCGAAGGGGCCCCAAAAAAGTGAGATCTCTGCAGTGAAGGTCGAGGCTTCTGGGGAAGAAGCTGACCCAGCCCTACCTCTACCGCTGCCCCGGAGTGGAGAAATCCCACAAGCACGAAGCCGACAGCCTCCCCCCCCCTGCCCCCCCCAGAATCCCCGACAGCCGGTACTCTGATATCCTTGGCCTTCGGCCCGTGGCCTCATTGCCTCAAGCCTTCTTTGTCAGGATTTTCAAGGTTTGGGGTTTGGGGATTCTGGCTCCGTGGGATGCGGGATTTCCGCGGAGGGTTTACAAGCGAAAACCTCGAAAGTTTGAAGGCCACCAGTCACCAGTCGACCACACTTACTCCAGCGCCCGAAAATCCAGCACTGCAGATTGGGGCGCCAAGCCGAAGAATGCTATGCGGAAGCTCCTGAGCGCTTCGGCAAGCCCACCTAGCACTACCCAGACACTGGGTGAGTTACGTCACGAAGCTCCAACACCAAGAGCAAGATGTGGAGATGAGGGATTCCGCGATTAAGGCCCTGAAAGAAAGGCCGTCCATTGATCAACGTCGGCCACCCCATCCTAAGCCACTAAAACCCTAAACACTAAAAAAACCCTAAGAACCGTAGACTCCGTAGACCCGAGGTGAAGCCCCAAACTAAACCTCAAAGCTTGAAGGCCTAAAGCCCCAAACAAAATCGCTGAAAAAGACGCACAACAAAAGCACAAGGCTTCCCCAAAAAAAAGAACATATATAAGCAACAAAAGCTCCCTTATACCCCTCCATGCCTCCTCGATCTGCCGGCCGCCTGGTGCTGGAAACCGGGGGGAGACGAAAAGGACGCTTCAAACCCTGCCCAACCGCTTCTGCCTCAGCTTTGAGGGCTAAGTTTTAGGGGGCTTTTGAGCCTCTAAGGTCCGAAGCTTTACAAGGTTCAAGCCTCAAAATTTTGTGTTTACTGTTTATTTAAGACCTCGAAATTTATGGGCTTGTTTCTCTTTCGGGGGGTGGCTGAAGGGCTTCCGGGAAGGAGTCTCGGGAGCTTTGGTAGGGGGGGGGTTCAGGAAGAGAGCGCTGGCTTTTTCGCTTTGCGGAGGGGCTGGGCCAGCTGCTCCGGGCTGCTGAAGCTCCGAGGATCCGTTTCCGGCAAAACAGGGTTGAGGGTTTTAGGGTTTAGGGCTTTAGGGTTGAGGGTTTAGGGTTTTAGGGCTTCAGGGTTTTAGAGCTTAAGGGGTTGAGGGCTTCGGGGTTTAGGGTTTTAGGGTTTAGGGTTTAGGAGTTTTGGGATTTAGGGTCTTATGTCACGGACCAGGTGGTACTGCCAGAGACCCCCTCCACCTGTACTTTAAGGAATATATACCGTCGCCTGAAACTCTATATTCTCTAGGTTGACCCTCCAAACCTTCGGAAAAAATGATACTAAGGCCCTGGTAATTGAAGGGACCATGCCCCAAAAGCTAAACATATTCCCTAAACCCTAAACCCTAAACCCCTAAACCCCAAACCTAAAACCCTAAAACCCTTATTGGGTTTTGTTATAACAAAGATGCCCTGAAACCCTACAAACCCTTATGATTGGGTTTTGGTCATAACAAAAACGCAAAAGTGTATCCAACAAGGACCCAGTGACGCCTCCACCGCACCGAGGCAACGAGGCCGCTCCGACAAAGCCCAGGAGCCTCTCGGCTTCAAAGGGCTCCTCTTTAAGGAAGGGCGCTCCTTTTTAAGTGCTTTAGGGGTTTAGGGTTTAGGGGGTTTAGGGTTTAAGGACTTTAGGGGTTCAGGGTTTAGGATTTAGGGCTTTAGGGGTTTAGGGTTTGGGGTTGAGGGTAATACATTAAGGAAGGGCTCCTTTTTTAGGGTTTTAAGGATTTTAGGGGTTTAGGGTTTGGGGGTTTTAGGGTTGAGGATAACACTATAACTGTAACTCGACTGACCTTTGGGGCTTAGGGTTTGGGGTTTTAGGATTTAAGGGTTTAGGGGTTTAAACGTCGGATGCAAGGCTGGAGCATGGCTTTCATAAGGTTCCGAAAGCAGGAAGTTCCAGGCTTATTTTGGGGTGCTCGCCGGCCTCGATTAGTTCTGTCTCCGCAGCTCTGGGCAGCGGGCCGTAACTGGACACAAAGCTCAGGGGAAGTGCAACCCCCCCGCTTCCCAAACAGTGGTGCAGCTTGCACAGGACCGACAAAAATTGGACAAAAGAGCCACTACAACTCCGCGATTGTGCTCCATGCCACGAAAACTTCAGAAAACTTATTAGTTTGGTGTGGCGATGATGCGATGCGAGTGATTCTTACGAGTGCGAATATGATTGTGTATGCTCAATATGCCCCTTAGAGATGGAATCCGAAGCGAAATCTCTGAGAACCAGGCCTCACTGCAGTCAAGACCCCGCGCGTCACCTCGGTAAGCCTTCCCAGACCTCCCTACCCGCCCTAATTGAGAGCCCACACACCATCTTGCATCCTTGATCATCTTCTGGGCGCAGTGAACTCGAAACCCAAATCATCATGACAGACCGCAGCCTTAAACACCCAACAGCCCCTAAAGCCACAACCTTGACTACCACCCTCGACCTACTATCCTCAACCTGAACCCAAGCAAAGCCCTAAACCTTCAGCCCCAAGCCCAAAGAACTCAAACCCTAAACCCAAAGCCCAAAGAACTCAAACCCCTAAACCCTAAACCCTAATAAGCCCTAAACCCTCTGCTCTCTCCTCCTTCGTCGCCACTGGACTCCTGGTGTCTGGGCCGACTCAGGACCTGGCGCGAAGGACCCCCAAAGCACAGAAAAGCTTAGGGTTTAGGGTTAAAAAAGGGCTTAAGTTTTAAGGTTTTTTGGGGTTTAGGGTTTGGGGTTTAGGGTTTATGGGGTTGAGGATTTAGGGTTTTGGGGCTTGAGCTTTGGGGCTTGGGGTTCAGGGTTTCAGGGCACAAACTTTCGGAAGGCTCCGGGGCCACTGTCGGGCTTTGAAGGCATCGTTGCGGCTTTGGGGGGGTCCTCTGGGGCTTGAGTGATTCACCACTCTGCTTGGGCTTTCCGGATCCTAAACCAAAAACCCTAAACTCATCTCCCGTCTAAACCCCCTAAAAACCCTAAACCCACCTAAACCCGGTGGCTTAGTGCTGTTGGCCTGAAGATAGGTTCGGGCTGGGCTCGAGTCGGAAGCCACCCCCGAAGGACCCGAAGCTTTCGGAAGCGCCCAAAGCCCTGAGAATCATCCACGGGCCTGGAAACTTTTAGGGCTCAGGCCCAAACTGCACACAAGTTGGATGCGAACTCTTTTCCGGCAGGCGCCAATTACGCGTCGCAGCGGCGTTTGAAGCTCGCAGGAAGCGGAGGCACCAAAGCAGTCTCCGAGCCGAGCATCCTTCCCGCTTCAAACACTAAAAAACCCTAAACCCCAAAACCAAAAACCCTAAAAACCCTATAAACCGGTGAAAGTTGGCAGTGGCCTTAGGGACGAGGCCCGCTTCAGGTCTGCACGGCTCTCAGACGCTGACATCTTTGCACACTCCGCATGTGGGAGTAGTTCTCGTTCTCTAAATTAAGTAGGGGTTTAGGGTTTAGGGGTTTAGTTTAGGGCAGTGTGCCGTACTATATTGGGGACCTAAAAGGGGACCCTAATTTGGAAAACTACCCACATGGAACGATCGAGAGCTGCAAGAAGCACTGCCCTGCCCTCATGCCCATACTTACGGAGCAACAGGTGCGCAGGGGATAGCTGAAGTTAAGCATGAAAGGCTACCAAACGCCAACCGAGACCCGCAATCCCGAAACTCTCAAAATCATTCAAACCGCACCTGCGAGGTCCAGGGCTGCAGACTCGATCGGAGCTTGCCGCAGGGCGGCGGTCCGGACAAGTGGCCCGACGGATGATTTGACTCTTTTGGAGAGCTGCTATACCATGCAAGCATACTCGACTCGAAAATACTCTTTTCTGAAATGTAGGCTAATTTCAATAACTAACTATATAGTACCCCCTTCAAATCTTCTCCGCAACGCTGCGCGGGCTCTTCGGCTGTGTGCGCAGGTCGTAGATGCTGCCCGCTTGCGGTGCTTCCTCATCCTAAACCAGTCTAAATACACCCCAAACCCGAAGCCCAAATTCTTAAACCCTAAACCCTAAGCCCAAAACCCTAAACCCCTAAACCCAAAACCCTAAACCCAAAACCCATAACCCTAAACCCCTAAACCCTAAAATATCCTGAAATGATCTTCATCCAGATTGCCCTCACCGGTGCAAGGCTCACTTGGGTTCTGGCCTCGACCGCGTTTGATGCTGGAAGTTTCTTGGGCCGGAGGGGGCGATGTGGGGGTTTGGGGTTTGGGGTTTAGGGTTTAAGGGTTTCTGGGTTTATGGGGTTTAGGGTTTAGGATTTAGGGCGTTTGGGGTTTGGGGTTTAGGGTTTAAGGTCTAGGGGTTTAGGGACCGCGTAGGGTTGAGAATGATGTGGAAGCGGGCTTGCCCCACTGGCCCCGAGCACCTCACGGAGATCGGGATCAGGATCACGAATCAATCATTTTATAATCAAAGCGCAGCCTCAGCAGGGCAGGTGGTGCATGACGGGAGGCCGTGCCAAAAAAACCCTCAGAAGTCGCTCTCTCTCCGGGACCCCGCCGGGCCTTACCCCGGTAGCTTCCGCGAGGGCCTGTGGAGGACAAGGCTTCGGAAACCGCGCACGAGCCCTGCGAACCGCCCAGGCCTGCTGGCGCTCGAACGGGATGTCGTTTCCGTAGAGCTCAATTTTGCAAACTGTGTTGCTTTTCAGAGCCTCGGCAAGCGCCTCGCAGGGAAACGGCAAGACAGCGGTGGCTACTGCTGGCGGACCTTTGGAACCAAAAGAACCCCTCTGCTTGTGCCCATCCCTGGCACCACCGGGCCTTCCCACCCTCCACACCGATGCTGTTGTACTTCAGGTCGATGCTGGTGAGCGTCGAGTTGGTCTTCAGCGCTTCGCCAATCACCTCACGCGGGAAAGAAACCCTGCTCGAGCAAATCTGACCCGCCGGAAGCCCACCGCGCCTCCGCACCCTCATCGCCGATTTGGCAGTCTGCGAGGTTGATGCTGGCGAGCGTGGAGTTGCACTTCAACGCTTCGCAGATCGCCTCACTCGGGAAAGATACTCCGCTGCAGCAGCACTAACCTTTTTGAAGCCCACCGGGCCTGTACCGTTTCGACGTCGAGAGGACTCGACCCGAAGCTCAACTTGCTGGGGTTGCAGAGAACGTTCAGTCGCTTAACGAGGTCCTGCAGAGTGAGTGGCACGCGGCTCCCCCGGTGTCTCACGGCGGGCTCGGCAACGGTCCTCTATGCGCACTCGCCCCGTCCAAGCCTTTGCAGCTTCCGGAGCCTTATCTGCAGAGCCCAAGCAGCCGGGCATGGGCGCTCTTTCAAGGTAGATCACTCAGAGCTGCACCGTGGCCGTACTTGCAGCCTGCCAACAATGCTGAGAACTTGCAATCTGGCCCGGCTCTCCCTCTACAAGTTGTCATGGGTCCAGCTTGCCAGATGCGGGTTCAAGCTATGCACCCAGGGAAAAAGTCACAGAGACAGCCTGGTCTGGGTGAAATCTTCTCCAGGTGGAGGCATCCCACAGCACGCGCAAGTATCATGCGAAGGCATGCACCCGAGAGCCTCGGCCGCCCGAGAATCCTCGTTTGGTGGGCACCTCGTCTTTATCTCGGCAAGCACCTGGCGAGGAGAAGAACAAGCTCAAGTTTGAACGACTGGGCCACATCACCGCCTGCTTGCTGATCCCGTTGTTTTCGAGGCTGATGCTGGTGAGCGTGGAGTTGCTCTTCAGCGCTTCGCAGATCGCCTCACTCGGGAAAGATACCCCGCCGCAGCAGCACTCACCTCTCTGAAGCCAACCTGGCCTTCCCACCCTCATCGTCGATGTAGCATTCTGCAAGGCTGATGATGGTGAGCGTCGAGTTGGTCTTCAACGCTTCGCAGATCGCCTCGCCCGGGAAAGAAACCCTGCTCTGACACGCCTGAAGCCCTACCGCGCCTCCGCACCCACATAGCCGATGTAGCAGTCTGCGAGGTTGATGCTGGTGAGCGTGGAGTTGGTCTCCAAAGCTTCGCAAATCGCCTCACTCGGGAAAGCAACCCTGCTCCAGCAGCGCTGACCCGGCTGAAGCCCACCGCGCCTCCGCACCCTCATCGCCGATGACGTTGCCTTCGAGGTTGATGCTGGTGAGCGTGGAGTTGCACTTCAACGCTTCGCAGATCGCCTCACTCGGGAAAGATACTCCGCTGCAGCAGCTCTCACCTCTCCGAAGCCAACCAGCCCTCCCCACCCTCACCGCCGATGATGCTAAATTCGAGGTTGGTGCTGGCGAGCGTGGAGTTCGTCTTCAATCTTCAATGCTTCGCCAATCGCCGCGCTCAGGAAAGCAACCCTGCTCCAGCAGCTCTGACCTCTTTGAAGCCCTCCGCGCCTCCGCACCCTCATCGCCGATGTGGCAGTCTGCGAGGTTGATGCTGGCGAGCGTGGAGTTGCACTTCAACGCTTCGCCCATCGCCTCGCTCAGGAAAGCAACGCTGCTCCAGCAGTGCTGACCCGCCTGAAGCCCTACCGGGCCTTGCAACCCTCCACATCGATGCGGTTACCGTGGAGGTTGATGCTGGTGAGGGTGGAGTTGCTCTTCAAAGCTTCGCAGATCGCCTCACTCGGGAAAAGAAACCCTGCTCCAGTATGTTCCAGCAGCAGTGACCTCTTGGAAGCATTACCGGGCCTTGCAACCCTCCACGCCGATGTCGTTGTTTTCGAGGCTGATGCTGGTGAGGGTGGAGTTGGTTTTCAGCGCTTCGTTCATCGCCTCACGCGGGAAAGCAACTGTGATCCAGCAGCACTGAAGCCCAAAAGCCTTTCCGCCTTCACTTCAAGTCAAAGCTGTTGACTCCCCCGTGCCTCCCATAGAAAACCATATTCACGTCTCAGTCCACGTATCTCGAGCTCGCGAATCGTTTGGTTCGATGCCAGCGCCTGGCGTGCACATGCAGGCTCAAACGGTGTTAGAACTGCGAAGCACGCAATGCACGCACAGACTGCCTTGGACCTGCGAAGCCCGGCCTTCGCGAACTCCTCAGCCTCAGCTCGACCCACCTTAAACTCCCGGAGCCTCAGCACCCTCAGGTTTTTGAAGTAAGGCAGGGCCTTTGCCAGCTGCCCCAGCTGCCCTCCGGGCAGACGTTCGAAGAGCGCTTCTTCGCACTCGGAGACTTTCTGGAGGAAAACCTTGAACTGCAGTTTCTTCACCTCTTCGGCATCAGACCGATGGGTGAAGGCGGCCGAGTTCATCTCTTCCGCAAAAGTCTCCGGAGACATGGGCACTTTGCCCAGCAGCTCTGGCTCTTGCATATGCAACCACCAAAGTTCCTCGTTTCTGTCTTGAGACTCGGGAGCATCGATCCAGTGGTTCTGTTGGGAATGGCTCCGGGCGGAGGACCACTCAACCTCTGCCTTGCACCACCCGCGCGTTCCGTAAGGAACCCGGTTCTCAACCAGCTCTTTCAGCGGACGATCTCGGACCGAAGCGCGCTCCGAGTCGTACACTCGCACTCGATACTCAGAAGTGTTTTTCGCCTCTTCCCAGACATCGTCTGGGGTGAGGCTTTCTATGCGGAAAGTTCGGGTGCACTCATGGGCGTACAAGACGTGCATGTCCTGCATCGACCGTCGGAAGCTCTCTTCTTCTGCGTCCGACTCCCGCTTGAACTGAAACAGAGACACAAAGTCACAAAACAACCAAATATCCGAGAAGTAGGCAGCATCGTAAAGCGACACTACGTCGACCAAGCACTTCAATTGGTGGGCGCATGGGTCCGGATGCTCCCGACTCTCCCAAGCGTGGGACACCGAGCAGATCATCGCATCCCGAGTTCCGGCGGCCCACGCCTTCACTTCTGCATGCGTCACCAGGCCCCACTCCTCCTGCGCACGCTGTTCCGAATGCGCCCCGCACGTGCAGTGCAGGAAAAGACGTGCAAACAAATGTAACAAGTGCATCGTCTGAGGCTGGGTCGGCTTCTTGGCGTCTAGGCAAGAGGCTCTTCGACTTCAGCAGCTCGTACAAGTACCTGGAACGAAAGAGCGACAGCACTAAAGCAAGGTCTGACTTTGGGTGACACGATGTGACACGGGACATTTACAGCTGACAGTTTTTTCTGCGTCATCCCCAGCGAGCACTCGGCCCGGACCAGACGGATGTTGGCGTGGTTGAGGTACTCGGCCAAGCTCTTGGGATCCGTCAGGCCGTACTGGGCCTGAGGCATTGAACACATGGGCAGATCTCGAAGAGAATCCTGCATGTAAGCACGAACAGATCTCTCTAAGATCTAAGCACGACCAGATTGCATCGCATCGCATCCCTCCTGGCTGGGCCACTGGCAGATGTGGATGAAGGCGACTCCGGAACCTCCAGAGGCCGGGATTGAAGCTGTCATGGCCTAGGCCTACACTTCTGCTTCCTGCACCATGGTACGCCTCTCCAGTGGGATGAGCTCAGCTACACTCAACTTTCAAGATTGTGGGATCCATCCATGACTTCTG
>CAJNJA010006441.1:0-12297 GCA_905231915.1 Symbiodinium necroappetens
ACCCTATACAATTTCTATAAACCCCAAACCCTAAACCCGACCCTAAACCCTAAATCCCGAAACCCTAAACCCTAAACCCCAAACCTTAAACCCCAAACCCCGAACCCTAAACCCTAAATCCTCAGTACCTGGCAGACGGAAAAAGGCCCTCAAAAAAAACAAAAACAAATCCTAAACCCTAAACCCCAAGCCCGAAACCCTACCTCGGATCGAGCCTGCGGAGGTTTCTTTCCCTGCCCGCGAATTTAATCTGGCTGCTGAGCACAGGCACCAGATTCGGGTGTAGGATTTAGGATTTAGGGTTTTGGGTTTTGGGTTTTGGGTCTAGGATTTAGGGTTTAGGGTTCAGGGTTTAGGTTTTAGGATTTAGGGTTTGGGGTGTATAGGGTTTAGGATTTAGGATTTGTAGGCTTTAGGGTTGTTAAAGGCCTCGTTTTTAGAGGGTGGCATGGGGTTTGGAATTCAGTCTTTCTGGCCTGGAGGCTTTGGAATGTATACAGCCCAGTCAGCCCGCAATGTCTCTAAAACCCTAAACCCTAAACCCCTAAACCCGAAACCCCTAAACCCTAAACTCCTAAACCCAAAACCCCTAAACCCTAAACCCATAAACCCGACACCCTAAGCCCCTAAACTTGCCCTAAACTCAGGTCTTGGCTTCAGAATCAGGGTTTGGGGCTTAGGGTTTAGGGGTTTAGGGTTTCGGGTTTAGGCTTGCTCTGTCTGCTCTCTCGTCGTGTGTCATTCTCTCTCTCTCTCTCTCTCTCCCCTCGCTTTCTCGCTGCCTCCCCCTCTCTCTCGGTCTCTCCCTGTGTCTCTCCTTAGTTCACAAGCCAAAGACCTTCACTCCCAGAGACGAAAAGCAAGCCTGAACCTAGACCCGACATCCCAAAACCCTAAGTCTTAGCAATACTCTTCTTCTAAGTTCAGGTCCTCATAATTAAGCATCAGGGCGAGACTAGGTAGAAGACGGGGACTTCATCGGAGAGTGCATCAACATCGCAACCCCTATCCCGAAGCCGAAGCCCGCACACGATCTCGGGGATTTGGTGCAGGTTCCTGGTCCTTGGAGGCTTACGCCCCCCGGGGTTTCTTCAGCGGATACCATCGGTATTGTTGTCGGAGTGACAGGTTTCTGTAGTTTCTTGGGAAGTCCAGGGCTCAGGGATTTGGAGGGATGGGGTTCATCTGTTTCGAGGGCTCAGGGGTTTTTGGTGCAGGGCTTGGAGATTGAATGTTGAATGACAAGGAGACTCAAGAATTCCATCTGTAGGGTGCCAGTTGAATGGGCTCTAGACACTAAAGATCGTTAAAACCCTACACCAACCACTAAGGCCACTGCACAATCCCACTAAAAGCCGCAACAACATTCTTCTACAACGTTATACACCCATGTGCAACCCTGTGCAAATAAAGTCCTTAATGTTAAGCATTTAAAGACAAGCTCGGTAATCCTAAAGTCCAAAATGAAAGCAGGCTACGAGCTGCCGGACACAGATCCTTTACGGTGCAGGGTTTACCGTAGTATTTGCCTTTTGCTTTGACCCTAAACCCTAGACCCGTTCTCCAAAAATCGCATGCCCACCCAAACCGACGAGAGCACATGGAGCCGTCCAAGATTCGAGACGCTTTTTGCCGAAACCCTGAAACCCTAAACACTGCAATCCCTAAAGCTTCTAAACCCTGGCATAAGCTCATAGATTCTTGAGTTCAACCGAAATGACCCCAATACTAAACCAGAAACCGACCCAGCTCGCGAAAAACCACAGCCTGACTGAATACCCTCGGCTCTTAAACTCCAAGCCTAAACCAAGCCATCCCCCAAAACGAGGCCACAAACCGGCTCTATGGGATCAAACCGCCCCTGGGCACTGCCGCGCCCTACCGGCACGTGAGGGTCACAGGTTACAAACCCTAAACCGTAAACCCTAAACCCTATAAGCCCTATAAACCCTACAAACCCTATAAACCCTATAAACCCTATATACCCTAAAGCCTAAACCGTTTTGTAATTAATCAACCCGCGGACTTCCAGTGCTCGCATTTTGAGGTAGAGTCTTAGTCACCGTCGAGTCTTGCTCTTCTGGGCTGTTTTGAGCAGAGCCTCTCAGGCTCTTACCTGAACTGAAAAGACCCCAAACCAAGCGGGCAATGAAGCGCATTCCTGAAGAGGGGACACTGCTTAAAACTCCATAGTTTATAGCGAAAAAATGGGAGTTTCCGAAAATTAGGGTGCCCTAATATAGTACCCTAGATTAGTAGGATCCTTACTATAAGGACCCCCAAAGAAGGCACCCTAATTTTCGGAAACCCCCAAATCCCTGGGACCTTGAATGATGGGTAGAGGAGCCTAGGGCCTAGGAAGGCCGTTGAGTCTTTGTGCTGTGACAAAGGTAGGTACATGGAGTCAGAGAACATGGTACTTCAGGGTTTAGGGTTTTTAGGGTTTAGGGTTTAGGGTTCAGGGTTTAGGCTTTTAGGGTTTAGGGTTCAGGGTTTAGGGTTTAGGGTTTAGGGAGGGCACTTCAAGATGATTGTGTTTTTTGTTTAAGCTTCAATGCCTACCTTAAGCTTGTGCGCAAGTTCGTGGCATCCTTGATGAGGAACTCAACCAGGAAGTCGTGTGTCCATACCACCATAAGATTTTCCGGGAACCCAAACAGATGAGGGTTCCCTGAAACCATAAAGTAGCATATGCAACCCTGAAAGACCGCATATAGCCCCATAAGCCCGTTAAGAGAAACGAAGAAGCGAGAGAGAGAGAGAGAGAGAGAGAGAGGGAGGGAGGGAGGGAGGGAGAGGGAGATGGACACATGTTCACCTTCTGCACTGCAAATTGCCGAGTCTTTTCTGGTGGTTCAGACGACCCTCAGGAACAAACATGGACCCGACTGAAGCCGAGCAGACAGCCGACAGAGGGTGTGCCCCCACACATGAAAGAGTCATTAGATAGATACATACATACATACATACATACATACATACATTTATATAGTGCTCTTCGGTACTGCCCTCTTTAGCTCACCTGCAGACACACATCCACCCGAAGCTTGGGTGCTCAACTTCTCAACTTACCAATCAAGCCTCGCAACGAAAGCACGAGCTGCCACAACTTCCGCAGCCCCTAGATTTCTGAGGCCGTACACTCCGACATCAATAGAAAGTCTGAAGATTACCGAAAGCCCCGAATGCAACGGGAAGCCTCAGAACCTCTTTAGCTGCATGGGATCTTCGGACAATTTAGGGCTTTTGGGAACATTTTCCCAGATTGTAGTACGTTCATTTGTTTGTGTTAGCGGCATTGTGCTTCTACTATGCGGGCTTGACCGAAGAGTAGGTTACGTACGGAACGATACGACAATTCAGGGTCCAGGTAGGGTCTGCCGCTGAAAATCCCACACCCGACAGCCTCCGCTTCGTTTACGGCAGCCATTGGGCGCTGTGTTTCGGTTGCTCGGCTTTTCAAGCTTCAAGGTTCAGGGCTAATATTTCACAGAGGTTTAGAGCTTTGTAGTAGTACTGCCCTCGTATTAAAGTCTTTGTGTAGTTATACTGCTGCACACTCCACAAATCTACTCCAATACTTATGGCCTGAGATTGCGATGCTACATCAGTTGACATCGCATGATTTATAGAGCGGTTTGCTGGTGTGTGAGAAGGCCGACACTGTAATTGCTACTATGCTCCTCTAGGGCCGTGTACAAGGAACATAGTACAAAACGCGCTGTCACCACTGGACTGCGCCAACACCCTGCGCAGCAGTCAGCAGACTGAGCCAACACCCGCCAGCAGCCACCTTAAAAGAGCTCATTTCTACGATGAAGCGTACGATGGAACGCATCAGATGGTATTTGGTCATGCAGCCAAATCTCCTTGTCTAGAATCAGAGTCACGCCTTGTCTGACTCGCTCCTGAAACTCTATGTGTCCTAGCTGCACCCTTCAAGGCGCGGACCACGAGTCCAAACTCTACAAACCACAAGTTTGAACCTTGAGAAGCCAGTGCGAAGGCTTTCCATATGGGTAGTTCTCTAAATGGGGGTCCTTTTATAAGGGTTTATGAGAGTGCCGTACTATATTCGGGACCCAGAAAGGAACCCGAATTAGAGAACTACCCAGATGGAGTCTCACGATGCATAATGCAACATAAAGGCTTCAGGGCCTCAGGTTTAAGTTTCAGGGTCTGGGGTTCAGGTGGTCTGAGAGCTTAGGTTTTGGGGTTCAGATGTTATGGCATGGCTGCCACAGAAGCATCGCAAATGTCGCTAAGTTCAAGGGTTTAGGATTTTTATTTAGAGGAAGCCCTGCACATCCCTGTGAAAACATGCGCCAGCCGAGCGAAACTCACAACAGACCGTGGAGAAGCATAAGCTGACAGCCTCCACCGTACGAGGATCGTGCAGACCCTGAATAGTGCGCTTAAACCTCACAGAAGCCACGAAAGCGTAAAAAGGCTCCCTAAAGATGCGAAGTGCACCTTTCACCATCCTGTTAATCCCATTACTATGAATCATGACTATGATAGACCTTCATAAATAATCATTAAATAGTAGGCTATGCAAGCCATACGCTGTTTTAAAGCATCTCACCCTGGGTCCCCGTCCCCTTGTTGTGCGCAAGAGGGAAACGGCGGAAAAAATAATGCCCTTGGGCACCCTAAACCCGGCTGACAACCGAGTGGAAGAGGTAATGAAGCCAGCTGAGATGACCCTGTAAACCGGCCCAAACCCTGTCAAGGCATGTTAAAGCCCAAGACTGCACTAAGTACTTTCCCTAAGCCCCTAGCAGCGGGCCCTGAACAAACAAACCCCCTTTTAAGCCTCATAAACCCATAGCAACCTTCCAGAAACCCCTTTAGAGCCCGGCATTAAGGCCTCGCCCCCCAAAAAACCCTGAGCCATACACTCCAGCCCCTATATCTAACCCCATCTAAGTCTAAAGGGCCTAAACAATAAACCCTGACAGAAGAACCCTGAAAGGAACGCCCTCAAAGCCCGATACTTCAGGCCTTGAGCCGCAACTTAAGCCCCCCTAAACCCTAAACCCCAAACCCTAAACCTTTCTGCCAAGGTCTCGGTTGGCTTTGCCTTGGTTTTGGACGGCAGTGACGAAGACGGAGGCCTTGGATGTGTCGCGTGCAGTGACTCACAGGTTGTGGCCTTGGGGGCCTTGGCAGGTCTAGGCAAGTTGGAGTGCTGGTGACAAGGATTCGGGATTTTGTGGTGCATTCGAGGGTGCATCCAGCAGCTCCAGCTTGCCTTCCAGCCGACATCTAGTTCGCGCCAGAGAAGACCATGCGTTTGACATGGCTCCTACCTCCTTGCAGCTGGCGCCTTCGGCGCAGCGAGCTGTCAAGAGGCTGTCTGTGCCGAGGATCCGACCCTTCCACGCTGATCCAAGGGACAGGGAAACTGACCCTCAACAGCAGCAAGACCCATAGGCTCCAAAGTAGTTCCTTTTTGGGGTTACCTTATAGGATCCTAAATATGAACCATAAAAAGGAACTACTTAGAGGCCTATGGCCAGAGCGACGATTACAGTTCTTGCTGCCTTGGGAGGATCGGCGACGTGCCCGCCGTGCATCATTGCCCTGTACAGCGCTTGCCGTGATGACTATCCTAAGCCCTAAACCCTAAACCCTAAATCCTACGGTGCCGGCGGTGCGCGTTGTCAACAGGAAGGGCTTCGCGGGCCGATTCTACGGTCCGGAAAACTACGGTGCTGCGAGTGCACCGCCCTGGCTTGGGAACCAACCCCCCTCATCAACAGTTGGATAAAGACGAAACACACACACACACACTCTGTTAATATCATGAGAAGCCTAAATAAGTCCGTGGGGTTCCTCATTTTTACTATACCAGAGAGGAGCCCAAAATCCTATTCTAATTCTTAAGGGCCCTGCATTACAGGGCCGCGCCAATTCCCAAGCCATAGCCCGAACCCAAAAAGCCCAAAGCCTGGATAAGTCACCGATGACTTCTACAACTTTCTGTCGTTTCATGGGACATTCGGGGCGTGAACTAGGCTTTTAAATGCGGATCTTCAGTTCAGGCTTTGTGTTGGGGCGGAGTTGGGGGGATACGAGGAGTAGTGTTTAAGCTGTGAGATCTGTATCATTACACTGACACGCCGCTCTCAACCGTCAAGGCCACCATGGCCCTATGGTACTGGTAAGGCCCCTACAAAACATATATGGCGAGGGCGACAGAACGTCGGGTGCTGGGAGCCACGGTCGGAGATTGAACACGTGTGCTGTTAAAGCGCATTGAAGGTCGGTTGTTTCGGCACCTTGGTCGGCAGAACTCTGTCCCACATGACATGACATGACATGACATGACATGACATGACATGACATGAGTAAGTATGCGTAATATATGGGTCGGAATACTTAGTAAGACTATTAATACCTCATAGCTTTTTTACAATTCTACACAGAAACTCCGCTGCAATGACTAAGGTGCTTATTCCAGGGTACAGCAGGATGTATGGAAAGGCGCGGGAGACATCCACTGAAGAGCTCCAACAGGAAGTCTGGAGCCCCCGTTAGGCCCGAACCCCTTAAGTAAGGAATCTATACATGAAAACCATATTATTGAGGATCGCTCTATAATGTAAGGTCTATGGCTTAGGGTTTTTGGGGTTTGGGATATTTGTCAGCTCAGGGTTTTGGTTGGAGTTTCTGTGCAGGCGACGGGGCACGCGTTGCCTTCCGCTCGCTGTCCGAGTCCGAACCTAAGACCTGCTATCAGGCTCAGGTCTTCACTGAACTTAGGGTGTTAGGATTTCCTTTTGACTAGTTGAGGGTTTTCGGGTTTCCTTTTTAACTTAGGGTTTTGGGGTTTCCCTTTTAAACTTAGGGTTTCAGGGTTTCCTTTTAACTTAGGGTTTTTAGGGTTTCCTTTTAACTTAGGGTTTGAGGACTTCCTTTAATTAAGCCTTCTACAAACAGTTCTTTCAGGGTTCGCATCAGGGTTCGACAGGGTTCAACGTATAAGGGTTTAGGGGGAGTTCAGTCTTTGGGGGTTTCTGTACCAAGACTAGAATGGCTAGGATAATAGGACTCCAGTGGGTTCAGGGCTTGAGGCGTTAGGGCTTCAGGGCCTCAAGGGGTGGTTCAGGTCGGCGTGATTTGGGAAGACTGCAATTAGGACTCCTAAGGTGCGATTTAAGATAATGGAAACCCAGGCTGTTGCTGCTGACCGTATTCTCTGGGTGTCTCGAGCCAGAGGGGCTCATAGTAATTTACAAGTACTTAAATCCTAGAGCAAAAATTGATTTTACAAAGCCATATGCAGCTGAAGGCATTGCTCAAGGACGGTTGGCGCCCACTCGCAGGTTTAGGAATCTTTTGGGCTTTGAGTGTCTGGTGGCGAAACTGATCAACCCTAAACCCTTAACTCTAAACCCCAAACCCGAGACCCTATAAACCCCAGACCCTAAACCCCAGACCCCAAACCCTAAAGCCCTAGACCCCAAACCCTAAAGCCCTAAACCCCAAACTAATTGAGCCTCTAACTGCATATCTACAGGTCCTTCTGGTTTGATGTCCCAGCCCGGACTGGGTTGCCTCTTGCAGTTTCTCACTTTCTCCTGCGACCTGTCACCACGACCATCACCGCCCATGGTTTCTTCGATCCGCTTAGAAGGTTTAGGGCCTTAGGGTTTAGGGGTCTAGGGGCTTAGGGTTGGGCTTATTTAGCCTAAATACCCATCACTCGGGACCATCTACTTCTTTTTGAGGCTTCACATGGGGTCGTGGTGACTCACCCGTCCCCTCGCTTCAGGTGCAGTCGTGCTTCTGGAACAAGTGCTCGATCCGCCTTGATTCCGCTGTGCACATGGGATCCACGATGTCTCTGCCAACTGTGGCTCCGTAAGGTTGCTTTCCCGAGCTTCTCGAGGGTGACTTCCCTCCGGTTATGGTTCAAGCACTGAAATGCTAGTTTCTTCAAGCGGTATAGCGAAGAAGTTGCACCTTGCATACGCGAGTTGGAAGATCTGACCAACCACAAGACCGCCGAAGCCACAAAGGCAATAGATCACTGCGCAGCTCTTGTACAGACACCTCCTGCCGCATGCTTGGCCGGTGTCCGGACGAACAGACTAGCATCTGGGGGTTATTTTCGCAGCAATTACTTTCATGATGAGACTTTCCAGGGAGTTTGAGGTTAGGTAGCCCAGCTTTTGAATCAGGGTCGCCGGGTTCAGCGTCTTTGGGCTTAGGCCCCTGTTCAACTACTTCTGATGTTGCCTGGGGGGATTAGGGGCCTCGAGGGTCGCGAGGTTTATCTTCTGCAGATGCCGCAGCGGCCTGTTTCATGACAGCTGTAATGACCCCGGCAAAGCGTCTTTTGGTGCAGGGTTTCGATGATTTAACAGGAAGTTGCAAGTGCGGAGACTGACAGCAATGTCTGTTTCTAGTTGCCCTTGAACCCGAAATGTTCATGAATGTTGACCTTGACTCCGTATATAACCATACAGTATACGGCACCCACGAGCCATAGTTGCCTCAGTTTGTTCATATACACCCTAGTCTAGTCACTGCTCCCCTTTTTGTGAACCCTCAACACGTGAAACCTTGCTGCCTCCGTGGGTCCATATTACATGGGCTTTACCATGAACCTCCTAGGGCCGAGTCAAGGGGCCTCAAGAAGGGTCCCAGACTACCCCCTGATATAGCTTATATCTCGTATGAGAAGTTAGGGTTTAGGGCTTAGGGCAAGCTACAAGAAAAGTAGGTTAGGCTGGTTTAAGGCACCGGCTTGAGCCGGAAATTCTCAACCTTCCCTAAACCCCAGAACTGTTGTTGGATATACTCCTGGTTTTCGGGTTTAGAAGTTAGGGGTCTATAGGGTTCAATTTCCATAGATACGCGCCCGAATTTCCACCAGTGGCGATGTTTACCCTAATAGCCTAAGGCTCAAACTAGCCCAAAAGCCTTAAAGAGTATGGTCTTTGGGCCCAAAAGCCTCATAATATGAGTCCTTAGAGGCTTATAGGGTTAAGGGGATGCAGGATTCGGCCCCACAGCGCCAGAAAATTCCTTCCTCCGGCTGTAGTACTTGCAAGATCCCCCGCCCCTAAATCCTGTAAATCCTAAGCCTTTAAACCCTAGGCCCTAAATCCTGTAAAGCCCTGACCCCTAAACCCTAAATCCTGTAAACCCTAAGCCCTAAACCCTAAACCCTAAAGGTTCCATGGTTCTCTAAATAAGGGCCCCTTAAGGATCCCTTTTAGGAAGGGTGCCCCGTACTATTTTGGGGGACCATACCAAAAAAGGACCCTAGTATAGAGAGCTAGACACATGCAGCTAGAGAAGGGCTGGGGTCGTCTGGGAATTCAGGGTTTCGGTATTTGATGCAGGTTTCGACACCAAGTCCAACAAAACATGCAGGTTGCAACCCTGGGAGGCATGTACATATATATATATGTATGTATATATATATATATAAGAGAGAGAGAGAGAGAGAGAGAGAGAGAGAGAGAGAGACCGAGAGAGAAGATAGAGAGCGAGAGAAAGCACTGATAGGCTGTATGATCATAGAACAGGACGCCTACAAGAGACCCAGCGCGTAACACGAGCATGGAATGGACGTGGTTCGGTGCGGATTAAAGTAGTCACTGTGATCGCAAATTAGTCTCCGGATTTTGTGGCTCCTTTCCAGCAATGGGTGGTCGCCAGCATGAGGGTCTACGTACTTCTACGAGACCAGGCCTGAGGCTGCACCCGGTTTCTACAAGTGTCACGTACACCGTCCTCGGTGCACCTGCACCTAAACCTTCAAGGTCCTGCAGAGGGCCCTCCTGCTGACAGCCACCCATGTTGAAAACTCCTCAGCCTTGTGTTTGCCTGGCCGGGAAAAAAATCAGAAAACCTTAACCCCCTAAACCCTAAACCCTTAAAGCCCTAAACCCTAAACCCTAAATCCTAAACCCTAAACCCCCTAAACCCTTAAAGCCCTAAACCCTAAACCCCTAAAGCCCTAGAACCAGAGTTCGCCCCGTTTCAGAGCGAAGTTTACGAAAACGGAAGGCACCAGGAAATGAGGTCCAAGAAGGGGGCTTGGTAGGGTTTTGGGGTTTAGGGTTTAGGGTTTCGGGTTTAGGGGCTTGGAGTGCGCTTGTTGTGCAGGGCTTTCGGGTTTAGGCTCTGTCTTTACTGCTTTGGGCCCCTCGGGTATCCAATGAAGCTTCCCGGAAAGGGTTTTGGGTTTAGGGTTTGGGGTAAGGGTTTGGGGTTAATGTTTGGGAGTCACACCGTTTGCAAGACATGCGCTGCAACCACAGGACGCTACGGGTGAACAGATCATGACTGGGTGCCGCACACAGAAAACCTCCCTTCACGAACCAGGAGAACTTGCTGTCCTTCGGCAATTGACTCAATTCCCGTCCTAGAAGCCCTAGACCGTCTCAGTATAGAACCCTAAACCCTAAACCCTAAGACCTACTTTCTCCTCTCTCTCCACTGTGAGCCCGGGACCTCTGGCGCAGAGCCCTGGACCTCCGTGCCAACAGACACAATCCCCCTGGGCTCCAGTTGCTTGGGTAGTAGGCTTTGGGTTTAGGGTTTAGAGTTTTAGGGTTTTAGAGTTTTAAGGTTTTAGGGTTTTAGGGTTCAGGGGTTTTAGGGTTTTGGGCCCTGAGACAGTAAGCCACTATGTCGGTAACTGGAGCCCTAGGAATCAATACAGCTTCTGTTTATGTTGTGCCCTTCGGCTCCACACTTAATCTCAAGCCGAATAGCCTCTACCCCTTGACCCTAGAGACCCGGACCCTTAAACCTTTAACCCTAAATCCTAAACCCTAAACCCTCTAAACCCTAAACCCTCAGCCTGAAACTCCGTCAACCTCCGCAGCATTCAGACAAATGCCAATTCCAGGGACTGCTTGCTTCAAAGCCGAATAACAGCCCGACGAGGGTTTAGTTATCTGGAGCTTTTATTTTTTAGGGCCGTTGTAGATTTATGGTTGTGGGCCAGTATCTCATTAGTAACCATAATTGCGTGGAGATATAGGAACAAGTGCCAACTGCGTCTAGTGATTGGCCTTCCGGCGATACAAAGTGTTTTAGCATGACGTAACAGCTACTGGGTGCTTTAAAGGATGTCGAGATCAACTTGTGGGAGCACCCCCAACCCTGAACCCTAAACCCTAAACCCCTAAACCCTAGGGTTTAGGTTCATGCAAGCTGGTGCGTCTGGGGGAAGCTTCGGAGCCTGTGGCAGTAGTGCGACGCATGGTGGCGCACCTCTGACATGGGAGGCAACGTGGACAGAATCCAGGGGGTTTAGGGTTTAGGGTTTAGGGGTTTAGGGGTTTAGGGTTTAGGGGTTTAGGGGTTTAGGGTTTAGGGGTTTAGGGTTTGGGGTTTAGGGTTTAGGGTTTAGGGGCAGAATCCAGGGGGTCTGAATTGGGGCGTGTAAGCAAAAGCACAAGTTCATAAACAGGCAAATGAATACATGAACAAATAAATGATTTAAATCAATCTGGAGTTCAATATATAAACAAGTCCTTCCTTCCTATATATATATATATATGTTTTTTGATCTTGACGTCTTTTTCATCCCATTGTTTACATACCCATCTTTGGATTCCTCAGTATCTCCAGAATACAAAGCCCCACTTCTCCCGAGCCAAACATTGTCAATGCCCTCCGATGGATCTGTAAACCTTACTTGACATTTCGTAGCATTCATGGGTCTTAGTAGCTCTGTGAGCACACTTTAAGTTGTTAAATTTGGGATAAGATGATCCCCTATGGAGATGACAGTGTACACTTTTTTGTGCTTATGAGCTCAGCAGCTAAGGGGTTCAATGCAAGGAGCACAATCGAATGTCTTAACGCGAAGAACATGCCTTGAATCAAATTTGAATCCAAACAACATACCCCGAATCGAATCATGTGAAGGAGCATGCTATAGTCAAAGGTACGCAAAAAATGCTGCAACCCAAAGACCTTTCATCCCATCTATGTGTAATTTGTACACTCTTTCGGCGCTTGTGTTCGGGCTGTACTGTACATATTTTGTTGTGGCCTGTTTGTAAACCTGGCAAAGCTGCGTAATGCCGTGAGCCCCACTTGCACAGTCGGAGTCTGGAGGGCACGTTTATGAACAGTCCCGCAGAAATCACCTCCACACTAAACCCTTCAAAGCCCCCTCAAAAGCCTTAAATTCAAAACCCCAGAAAGCATCTAAAAGCCTTAAAGCACCCAAAAGATTCAAAATCCCAAGCACCACACCCAAGACCCCAAAGCCCACGAAAAGCCTCTAAACCCTAAACCCTAAACCCTCTGCCTCCT